>JAODAL010049383.1:0-28227 GCA_025379985.1 Phyllomedusa bahiana | reverse complement strand
TCAGTTGTGGGATGCAGACTGTTCCAAATACCTGTGACCACCTACCAGGATCTTATTGAGTCACTCCCAGCCTCTCTAGCTGCTGTCCGTGCTGCCCACTGAGGTTACTATGGATATTAGCTGGTGGTCATGATAATGTGACCCAGGTGTATATTATATAATATATAATTATAGTTTTTTATTACCTAAAATGCATATTATTCATAAAGTTTACTTAGTTTTTAAGAGTACATTCACATGTGGCAGATATGTTTCAGAGTAAAAGGAGAAGTTTTTACAGATTTGAATGTAGATTCAGCACAGATTTTACCCTTAAAGGGGTTGTCTCACTACAAAAAAATAGCTTTCAAAATGTAGGGAACACTAAGTGAAGACGTTTTCCAAATATATTACTTTGTTCATCTTTTTTTGTTAAGGAGCTACAAGTGATTTTATCACCTTCCTGGCTCGCTCTGGTTCCCCCAGTGACCGACCTGTGTACTTCTCCCCCCTGCTGTTTGTTCTATCTGATAGCAGGGAGTGACGATATCACACAGGCAGCAGAGAACTCTGGACAGTGAGGGCTTGTTTTTATCTATTCTTCTAGACAAAAGACTAATTACTCTACTGTTTACATTAGCTCAGAAGCTTCTCCAGACCTCAGAGAAGGTAATTTAGCTAATCTAGACTGGAAAACATAGAAGTCTGAATATACAGAGCTCATATGCTAATTACTGACCGCTTGAGACCAGGAAGTGAGAGAGCTAAGCAGCATTATTTCATTCATGTATCCTATGAAACTTTGAGATGAGACAATCCCTTTAATGTATATACAATTTCAAGGCTTTAACTTTCTCAGGTCTCAGCATTTGCAGTTAGAAGTGTGGCTGTGTATTAGGCTATGTTCACAGGGGGCAGATCTGCTGTGGATTTGTTGCAGATTTTTTTCTACATTGACTTTTATGGGAGAAAGCAACATTTGCAGAAAAGGTCTAGGTAAATTGTGTCTTCTCCTATCGAAGTCAATGTACTGTAAAATATTCTACAGTAAAATCCAACAAAAATCTGTCACAAAATCTGCCCTGTGTGAATGCACCCTACAGTAGTTTTCCCATTGCTAAGTTTACGAGCACAGAAGCAGGGTCTCTGCAATTTATTTGATGCAATAGTACAACAAGGGACTTTACCTTATTTATCAGCTTTTACACATTTTCTTTTCTTTCTTTAATTTGTTACCTATTTCAAGGCGACATACGGACTCCACATGAACTCTGCCCTCGACGTATGCTACTGTAGAATTATGTACTATATGTCCGCACTAATGTATTGATATCTTATAAATTTTGAAGACAGTAACCATTCCTTATACACATTTCCTCACCTTTTTTCCATGGCAGGTCTTTATTCTTATGTGGTTTTTGCATAAGCACTTTTTATTTTATTTTCATTTTTATAATATCAGGAAAAATGTAACAAATAAAAAAGAAATGGCATTATTTAGTTACAAGAGAAAAAAATAAAAAACACAAAAAGGGCTTTCTAGTAGATTGTTTTTTTTAGTATTTCCTTCATTAACATTTGGGGTATATTCACACGGGGTAATTTCAGTGCGTATTTCGCTGCGCATTTGCGCTCTAATACGGGCGAGATGCGTACATAAATTACGGTAATCCATAGTTCTCATAGAGAACTATGGATTACGCCTCCTCTCCCCACTCATACAATACGATCGTATTGTACACGCAGGGAGATAAGTGACATGTCAATTACTTGCGGCGAATACGCGTTGTGAGTAATGAATGTCAATAGGGCCGGCGGGGTGCTCCCGAAAGCTCCTGAAAGACATGATGTACTGTGGTGTGTACTGTACGCCCTGCAGTAAATCGTGTGAACATAGCCTTACTCACCTTCACCATAGAAATAAGTTGTTTGTAAACAGAAGAATTATGTTAAAGAGAACCTGTCACATAGGTTATGCCCCCCTTGCTGAGGGCAGCACAAGCCAGTGTCAGACCTGCTGTTTCCAACGCTGTGCCCCTTATTCTGTAAGATGCTGAGGGCAGCACAAGCCAGTGTCAGACCTGCCGTTTCCAGCACTGTGTCCCTTATTCTGTAAGATGCTGAGGGCAGCACAAGCTAGTGTCAGACCTGCTGTTCCCAGCGCTGTGCCCCTTATTCTGTAAGATGCTGAGGGCAGCACAAGCCAGTGTCAGACCTGCTGTTTCCAGCGCTGTGCCCCTTATTCTGTAAGATGCTGAGGGCAGCACAAGCCAGTGTCAGACCTGCTGTTTCCAGCGCTGTGTCCCTTATTCTGTAAGATGCTGAGGGCAGCACAAGCCAGTGTCAGACCTGCTGTTTCCAGCGCTGTGCCCCTTATTCTGTAAGATGCTGAGGGCAGCACAAGGTGGTGTCAGACCTGCTGTTCCCAGCGCTGTGTCCCTTATTCTGTAAGATGCTGCAGTTTTAGAGCATTTACCCCTCAAATCTTATTCATGAGCAGGTGTTAGCCCCGCCCAACTGACAGTTAGGTGGGGTTCACACGGCTTATTCAAGCCGTAATTGCGGGACGGATTTCGCCCGCAATTACGGCTTGAGTAAGGGGCGGGGGCGTCAGCTCACCGGCCCTATAGACATTCATTATGCACAGCGCGTATCCCGCCGGGATAATGAACATGTCACTTTCTCCCCTCCTGGCGTATTCGCCGAGCGGGGAGGAGAGACGGAATCCATATTTCTCTATGAGAACTGTGGATCACCGTAATGGCTGGGACGGATTCTAGCCGTATTGCAGCACAGTACGGCGCGCAATACGGCTGGAATCCGTGCCCGAAATAATCCGTGTGAACGGCCCCTTATTCACATGTTTCTTCCTATTCAAAGTAATAGGTTTATTAGTTGAGGTGGGCGGGGCTAGCCTCAGGTGGGCGGGGTTTGAAAAAACTGATTGTCTTTCTGGCTAAAAACTGCAGATTTGAGCAGTAAATGCTCCAAAACTCCAGCATCTCACAGAGTAAGGGACACAGCGCTGGAAACAGCAGGTCTGACACTAGCTTGTGCTGCCCTCAGCAAGGGGGACATAAACTAGGTGACAGGTTCCCTTTAAGTTTGAATAGTAATGGTTAATGTTTTTATAATGACTATTACAGAAGTGTAATGTATCAGTGGTTTGGGAAAAAAGTGGAAATTTATTAGTGTAATGGGACTGACGAATGAGACTTTATAACGGAGTAAGAGTCGGTGGCGGATATGAATCTGCGGAAGTGTTTTTTAAATAGCACAAAATGCTTTGTTTGGAAATTTTGTGTATTAAATCTTTAGTTTTGGATTTGAAAAAAAAGCCTGTGCATTTTCTGAGTTATTGGCCATCACCAGATGTTCATGTTGAGGACTTGACATGAAGCTACATATTTTCTATCATTTAGTTACAGATGTATATTTTTTTACAATATGTTTTTATTAAGATTTTCCAAAACAGCATAAATGATTGACAACAATGTGTAACACACCCAGGCAAAAAAGAGACAGAGACATTATATAACAGAGACCTTCATTCAGTTGTATAAGATTTTCCTGTCTTAGCAGGACCAACGAGGTCCCTATCGAGCTGTCATGTCTGCATTAAAAGAAAGTCTGTGCTGACTTTATAGTGCTTTGTAGCTGTAAGTTGCCTGGATCACTGGGGGAAAAGCAAGGAAAAAGGAGGATGATATTTCTGGCCGCCTCTGAGATACAAAATCATAGTCTCTTATGGATTTTTGGGCAATTTATGTAGTCAGGTGGAAGAATGCCAAAAAGTTCCCATTCCAGGTCCTCAGGATATGTAGGGAGTGGGTGTGTGGCCACAAATCGATAAACACTAGACCAGAAGGATTTTATAGCTACACATGACCATAGACAGTGGAAAATATGTGCGCATGGATTACAGCATTTTAAACCTGTGGTTGGAGGAGAGACCCATCAGAAACCCCGGTGCAGAGAGACATAAGACCTATGTTCTATGCAGAATGCCATTTCTCAGTACATCAGTAGTGGGAGAAATCTGACCGCCAATGTAAGGGATATGGTAAGTGATTCTGGGATTAACAACTCTATTTTCTTGGGCCAGTGAGTGCTGCCTGACCGCGTTGATAAATAATCCAAGGGGATCATAACAGGTTATAAAAATGTGTTATTTGGTGTCTCGATTGCTGTGTTGAGGGAGTCGGGTGCAGAAAGGAGTCGTCCCCGTTACAGATAAATTTATGTTTAGGTAATACTATATATTGGAGGTGGAGCTTAAAGTTGTGGTTTGAGTTGCATGTAATAGTCAAGGATGGAAGAAGAAAGGCTGAAAGTTTCCTCCAAAGCTGCATGCACGGTGCTCATTGTGAATGCAAGGATGGTAATAAAACATCTCTGGATGTCACTGACAGCTGTTCTCCACCATGGCAGCTGCACACTCTCTGTGAAACTGGAGAATCTAAGAGGACCTCTAAATCTAAAGAGGACCTCTGTCACTTGTAGACCGTCAGACATTTATGGTCTAGGGGCAGCCCTAAAGAATCTTCAATTACCAAATACAATTTCTGGAGAACTGAACCACATTCTGTCATCAGTGATACAGCAAAACCTAAAAATAAAAATGGTGTAATGCAATCTGAACATTGTCTGATTTCAGTGCTGACTGGGATGATTGACTTTTGCCTCCACAACCTGTCTGTATTCTGCTACATTAATGCTAGGCTGCAGACACCTGAGACTGATTGTGATTGACAGCCACCTTCACCATTCAGTCTGGGCTCAGTGTGACTGGATGTCAGAATGCTGGCCCCATCTCAGTCTGGGCCAGGATCCTGACATCTTATATTTAGCTCACTCCTGACTTGGAGCTGTGCTGGTGATAGTCATTGGCTTTAGCAAGTGCACTTTTTATATTATGTGCCTGGATTTTGCCTGTTTTCCTGACTTCTGACTTTTTCCTGTTGTTTTTGTGCCATCTTGCTCTTTCTGGCTTTGTCTGTCTGTTTTGTGTTCCACTTATTTAGGCTAGGGACCATCAAGCAGTTGTCGTCGACTGCATAGGGTCGGGTGGGCAAGTAGGCAGTGACACAATTGGGGGGCCTTGCTTAGGGTTCATTAGTCAACTATCCCTTTCTGTTCACCAGTTCTGGAGGACCCTAAAAAATAGAACTAGAAAAATAATAATCATTCTTTATATTCCTTTTAAAAATACTATATGAAGCTAACACCAGAAAAAAAATAAACCAATATTTTTGATTCATTTTAATCATTTAAGAGTAAAATAAAAGTTTTCCCTAGAAAAAAATATCCCTCTCTTTTAATAAAACACTGTAATGAGTCTAACATAGACTAATAACCTCTAATGAGCATTGCCCCCATATGGGCTATTCGGGGCCCTATGCCCTCTCAGTGATTCTAGTTTAATTTTTCATTGTTGGAACCATCAAAAACATTGAAAGATCATACTAACAACCCCAGTCCTTGGGTGGTATATACCAGGTATGGCTCACTTGAAGGTGTTTGAAAGAAGCAGTTTTTAAAATCCGTATGTAAAACCATAGACTCAAGGCCTTACTAATTGATGTGTTTCACTACTCACTAAATGAGCTGTGCCTCCCCCCCCCCCCACCTTCCCCGTTTATTTTTTTATGTGCATGACACTTTGATTCAAGGAAAAAGTGTCAGGTACGGTTGTATAAATGTAAATTTGGTGCACCCTCAAAAAAACTAACCACCCAATCAATTTAAAAACTGCTGGCCAAAAAAGTGGTACACCACTGTCCGTACACGCTCACAAGCACGTGAGGGGGGGTCATGTAAGGGGGTAGATTTTTCCCCACTTGCGTCACCCTCTCAATCAGGTAGCGAAAAAAGCTAAATCGAAACAAAAGACGTTCCAGCCCCCAAAAATACCCGCTGCCCCTCCCTTCCTTCAATAACAAAAAGGAATCACCCGGAGGAAATTGTTTCCAAACAAAAATTCTAAAAAAACTAAAAAAATTTTAAAGGGTTAACTCACTGCCTCTCACAGTTACCAAAAAAAAATCACTCCTTCAAGGAAATGGATCCGTGCAAAAACAAAATTTAAAACAAATTTAAAAGGCTAACTTTTAATTTTAAAAGGGTTTTTCCCAGTGCTTACATAAACAAAATAAAATTTAACAATGGCTATGGCTTTCGCACAATCGTTATGAAAAAAAAAAGGAAAAAAACTCAGAAATTTCACATTAAAAGGTTTTTTTCACCCTTTTCCGGATCCAAGGGTTTTTGGGGGTGAAAGAAAAATTGGAAAAACAGCTAAACCCTTAAATTGAACCCCAGGCTATGAAACCGGGACTAAGACGGGCCTCGTGTCTTTTTACCCTGCCCCGGGTTTCCCCCCGCCCCTTCTCTCTTACTTCCCCCCTTTTTAAACTGGATGAATTTTATGATGGGCAGGGGGAAACCCTTATTGTCTTTTTGGGGGTTTTCCCGACTTTTTCCACGAGATGGCAATCAGGGGAACGGGCACTTCTGGGGGGGCAGATAATTTAAAGAGTTTTGGGGGGGGGTTCAAAGGCGGGGGCCGGGAAAAAGGGCCCCATTTTTTTGGCCCTGGGAAATTACAGCCAAGGGCCCGCCCCCCCCCCCCCCATTTCCCCAAAAAAAATCGCCCCCCCAAACTAATTAACCTTCATCCCTGGCCATTTTCCGGGTCATTTTAATTTTTTTAACATATTCCACAAAACCCCAGTCCCACTCCTCAGCAGCCCACTGCAAAATGAAAAAATTAGTTTTTTAAAAAATTCTCCCCCCTTTAAACAGTTTTAATACATTACAAATTAACAATCCCTAAAAAACCCAAACCGTTTTACATGGAGCAAATTCCCGGAAAAATTTAAAACTGTCACAAAAAACAATCCTCCCAAAACCCCAAACCCCCAAAAACTTTTACTAAAACCCAAAAATTTAAACCCTGCCGGGACCCTGACAAAAAGCGGGCCCCCACTTGTGATTTCAGTTTTACACGGACTTTTTACTTATTTTAAACCCCCAAAAACAGTGACCAGTTGGGGGTAGATATTTGTTGAAAAGTTGTTCCCTCTGCAGAAATTTAAAGTGATTACCCCTGAAATTTTATTTTAGTGCTACAGGAGGGTTTTTTCTGTTCAGGGATTTCCCTTTTTCCCCCTTTTCCTTTGTTTTCCGGTTTACCCCCTTCTTCCCGGGGAATTATCCAATTCTTTTCCCCAGGGGGTTTTGGACCCCAAATTTCTTAGAATCCTCACTTTTCCAGCAACCCCTTCCCTTTGGGGTTTTAAAATAAGGGTTCCCCTCAGTTAGACGGGTTTTAAAAATTTGTCCCCTCAGTTAAAAGGAAAATAGATTCCCCTCTAAGCCCAGGCAGGTATATTTTTTTGTCCCCTTAGACGGGTGGTTATAGATTTTGGGGCACTCTCAGGCGGTATTTAGATATAGGGCCCCACTCCATCGGGTTTTTTAAATATGGGGTTCACACCTAGGCGGGTTTTAGATATAGGGTCCCCAGGCAGGTAAATAAAATTTTGGGAAAATCAGGAAGGTTTATAGATGTAGGGTCACCCCGGGTTGGGTTTTTAATAGATAAAGGGCACTCAGGCAGGTATAGAGATATAGGGGCACTCGGCAGTTTTTTATAGCTATAGGGCTCAGGCAGGTATTTTTCGGCACAAGGGCAGTTATATAACTGGGGGCCCGGGCCAGGTATTTGGGGGCTGGCGGGCGCATGGGGGGCTGGGGCAGGTGTATGGGGGGCCACAGGCGGGTTTATAGGGGGCCCGGGCGGGCTTTTAAAAGGGGTCCTCAGGCAGGCTTTAGGGGGGCCCACAGGAAGGCATATGGGGCCACAGGCGGGCGTAAAAGGGGCCCCCAGGAAGGCTATGGGGGGCACAGGTAGGCGTAGGGGGGAAACAGGCAGGAATTATAGGGGCCCAGGCAGGTTTAAGGGGGCCCAACAGGCAGGCATTTTTTTTTTAAAGGGGCCACAGGCAGGCATTTAGGGGCCACGGGCAAGCATTTTATGGGGGGCACAACGGCAGGCATTAAAGGGGCCAAAGGCAGAAAAAAAGGGGGACAAAGGCAGGCTTTTATGGGTTGGGCCCACGGGCCCAGTATATGGGGGCCCACAGGCAGGCATTATGGGGGCCCCCGGGCAGAAAATAGGGGCCACGGGGGCATTATAGGGGCCCCAAAAAGGCAAACATTTTTGGGGCCCAGGCAGGCATTATAGGGACAACGGGCGGCATTTGGGGGCCACAGGCAAATATAGGGGAACAGGCAGGCTTTTTAAAGGGGCCACAGGAAAGTTTATGGGGGAAGGCCACAGGGTTTATGGGGGGGCCCCAAAAGGCAGGCATTTATTGGGCACGGGGCCCTTAATGGGGGCCACGGGCAGTATAAAAAGGTCCCCCAAAAGGGCAGGCATTTTTAGGGGCAAGGGCAAAAAAGGGGGGCCCAATTTCAATATTAGGGGGCCACAGGGCGGGGCCATTATAGGCCACAGGCAAAAAAAAAAAGGGGCACAGGAAGGCATTTTGGGCCCACAGGCGGGGCTTTTAAAGGGGGCAAAACAGGCAGGCATTATGGGGGCCCCGAAAGGCAGTATATAGGGGGGACACACAAGCAGGCATTATAGGGGCCAAAAGGAGTATATAGGGGGGCCCAGGCAGGCATTAGGGGCCACAGGATAAAAAAGGGGAAACACAGGCAGGAAATTAAAAGGGGCCACAAAAAGGCATATGGGGGGCCCAGACAGGCACCTGGGGGGGACACGGGGGCAGGCATTTTTGGGGCCACGGCGGGCATTATAGGGGGCCCCCGGGCAGCCATTATAGGGGCCACAGGCAGTATTGGGGGCCCACAAAGGCATTATAGGGGCCCATGCAGTTTTATAGGGGCCAAATGCAGAATATAGGGCCCCCGGGGCATTTAAAAAAAGGGGGCAGGGGGAAAGATATGGGGGGGGACAACGGAAATTAAAAAAAGGGGCACACAGGCAGTAAAAATTGGGGGGCCACAGGCAATATTTTAAGGGGCCAGCGTATATAGGGGGCACACAACAGTTTTTTGGGGGCCCCACAGGCAGTATATAGGGGGCACAACAGGCATATATGGGGGCCCACGGGCATAAAAAGGGGCACGGGCAGTATTTTTAAGGGGGCACACGGGGCAGAAATTTTTGGGGCCACAGGCTTTATATAAGGGGCCATAGGCAGTTTTTAAAGGGGGAAAAAAAGGGGCAGTATATAGGGGCCACAGGCAGGGGGTGTTGGGGGCCCACAGGGGGGGAATGTTTTTGGGGCCCAAAAAGCAGTTATAGGGGGCACACGGGCAGTTTATAGGGGGCCCAACAGGCAGAAATAGGGGGCACGGGCCCGGGCTTTTTAAAAGGGGCCAAAAACGGGCCCGTATATAAGGGGAACACCAGGCAGTATATGGGGGGCACACAGGCAGGAAATTAGGGGGGGCCAAACACCCAGTATAAAAGGGGCCCACGGGCAGGCGTTAAAAAAAACAACTTTTAAATACTTACCTGTTCCCCCCGGTCCCCCTGCTCCCTTCTGTCCTCTTCAGCCGCGCGTTCCCCCCCGGCAGCCCTCGGGCCCAAGCCTGTGACGCGCATGGGGCCCCGGTTTTTGACAGGCAGCTTTCGCGATGCATCCACTTTAAACGCAGGGCGGGCCCAGCTGAGCCGCACGGACCCGCCGGGGGGGTTTAAGCGCTCGGGGGACCGGGTGGCCCCGCCATGTCGGCCCCTGCGGCTTACCGGGGGAACCACCCGTCCCCGGTGAGGGGGGCCCACCGGGGTTTCGGGGCGGGACGCCCCCGCTTCTCTGTTTCCGCAGAAGGGGTTTCCGAAGAGGGGCCCGGCCCGTTTCCCGGCCCATGGCAGGGGCCTGGACCCCGGCGGGGTTTGGGGGGCCCCTTTGCCTGCCCCCCTTAGGGATGGGCAGGGGGGGGTTTTTAAGGCCCCCTTGGGGGGGGTTTCGCCTCCCTTGGGGCCTCCCCGTCTTTCCCGCCTCGGTCAAAGGGTTTTAGGTATCCGGGAAAAGGCTGCATTTTAAAAAGTGGGCCAAAAAAATTGCTTAAAGGGCCCTGTTATCTAAACAATTCAGTAATTAAAACCCTTGGGAAAGGGTGGGGGGGGTGAGACTCTGCAGACCCAGGCTAGAAAAATTTCCCTTTCCCCAGGGAGGGGGAAAAGTGGTTTCACAATTGAGGGTGCAGGGGTTTTAAAGGGCAATTTCCCAAAAAACATTCAAATTTTTAATTGGGTACAAACACCTCCCCCTTTTTGGGGGGAGTGGGGGGGACTGGCTCACCTTTCCATCCCCTGAGCCCGCCCCCCGTAACCCCCTTTGGGGAGAAAGACCATCGGCATTTCCGACACTCAATGCCCTTCCGGGGAATTTTGAACTATAAATTTTTGGGTGTTGGAGGGTCCCGTGGGCCGGGGACAAACACCGTTACATTTTGGGGACACATCACCTCTATGAAAGGGGTCTTTAAAAACCTTACCCACCTCCCGCCCCGGGGGGAAAACCTTGGCAAAGATTAACCCCCCATTTTTTGGGTTTGGGTCCAACAGCTTGGGAAAGGATCACCATTTTCACTTTCCCTGGGGTTGGAAAACACCCACAGGGCAGGGAGGGGCATTTCAAAAATGGTTTGGATACACTTTTGACTGTGATAACAGTTGACAAAGCATTTATTTGGGCTCAGGCACATCCAAAGGGGGGCTGTTGGTATTATGGAAACCCAAAACTCAGGGGGGGCCATCCCCCACATTTCCATCTGGGATAACACCCTCAGGTTAGATACAATTTTTATTTCTACAAACCCGTCTGAATAAACATCAGGTTTGAATTTAAAACATTAGTGTCCATGACAGTCCCGAGATACCCTCCAGGCTTGGTTAAAATCATTTTTTGTCCAATTTAACCCGTCCCAAGTCCTTTCTGGCAAGCTTTGACCAGGGGCACCCGCATTTCAGGCTGGGATACGTCACCAAGGTTTATAAAAAGTTTCCCGGGTTATCTGTGGGCTGGGGATACATCTGGGGCCCCCAACACACTGTAGGTAAATTTATTTTCTGGCCCCAAACCGCCTAGACCCGCAACATCCCCGAAACCCCAGGGTGAGATATTCACAGGGTCATAACCCCCCTGTGTACATCCACAGGGTTAGCTAAAATCGGTAAAAGCAAATATCCCCCAAAACAAAGTACAAACACTTTCCCCCTCGGGGCCCGGGGGGGGCCCTTTTATAGGAGGAAAGGGGGACATAGGGAAGTCCCAGTAAACCCCCTGGGTTTCGGCCAAAACATTTATTTGGGGGTTTTTTCAGGGGTTCCCAATTCTTTGGCTCTGGTTTTGGGCCCCCCTTTTTCCCCTTTCACTCCTTTATTATCAGGGCTCAGGCAGGGGGTTTAGCTTCTTGCCCTGTGATCTGATTTGGGAAAAGGGATATGA
This sequence comes from Phyllomedusa bahiana, assembly GCA_025379985.1. Taxonomy (NCBI): domain Eukaryota; kingdom Metazoa; phylum Chordata; class Amphibia; order Anura; family Hylidae; genus Phyllomedusa; species Phyllomedusa bahiana. The sequence continues at coordinate 16,759 of JAODAL010049383.1, read as the reverse complement.
GAGCTGTGACTGTCACAGAAGGCGGGTTGGAAGGGGGCTGCCCGACTCTTCCACCTCAAAATTTCAATTTGAAACTTGGAGGGGATTTTCCTTGGACCCCGGTCAGCCCACACCGAAGCTTAGGCTTGCAACATCCCGACTAGGGGTCACCCGGGGTGACATAAGGACAGGGCCCTTTTTCACATTTTCACATATCAGTGGCATATTCAGAGGGACATATTTCCCCCGGGCTTTTTTCCGAAGTATTGCCAAGTCCGGGGGAATAAAATTTCCCGGGAATTTTTTTTTTTTCTGGGGTTTTCCCTTTAGAGGGGGAAGCTGGGGGAAAAGTTCACTTGATAAACCCCCCGATCCCAACCTAGAAAAAATTTAATAGGGGGTAGTGAAAAAAACCACGTCTCTCATTCCTTGGGGCCCCCTTTTCCCCATTCCAAAATAACCCCAGCCCTGGGTATAGCAGAGCGGACCCCTGCCAAAAACCAAAAGGGGGACATGGTCTTTCCCGGAAAAAATTTCTAGCTTTCCCCCAAACTCTGGGCGCAAAAACAGTCACCTCCCGCCCCCACTGTCTTTGAAGCCCATGGCCAACCCTTTTTTGCCCCACGGGGCGGTTTAAGGTTTTAAAGGGTTAAAGCTTTCTCCCTTCCCGCAGTCCCAGTTATAAAAATTGTTGGGAAGGGGCCCGTTACGGGGGCGCTTGGGGGTCGGGGGAAAGGGGGGGCCCCCGCTTGTTTTGGCAAATTTGGGGACCCAACATGCCCCCCTTTTTTTTGCATATTTAAAAAATTTGCGCATGTCAGTCAAAAGGGGGTGGGGTTTTCGGGGGCCCGGGAAGGGATAACTTGGGGGGGTGCCCAGGTGGGGCAATGGGGCGGAGGGAAGGGGGGTCCCCCGCAGGCTTCCTCTCCTCCAGGTGGACTCAAGGGGGGTTCTAAAGGGTTCTTTGGCCCTCCTGTTTGGGAACATAGGATCTGCCCCGGGTGCCCCGCTCTGGCTCTTGGGGTTCCAGTTTACGAAAACTGGGCGAAAAACCCCTGCCCCAAAGATATGGAGAAGGGGTGCTTTCCTTTGACCATTAAATTTTAACAGGTCGTCAAAACTGGAAAAAAGAGAGTCCTTCTACCCATTGCTTAAGGGGGCACTTAAGCTGCTCTCCACATCTGCGTAGCTGTCAGTGGGAAACCTTTCTGCAGGCCCCCGAAATTTCCCGCATACACCTCCGGGTGGGGGTGATATTTCATTTACCAGAGCTTCCCTTTAAAGGGGATCATTTTGTCCCCCCCTTGCCCCTGGGGGGGGTCCGAAAAAACCACCCCAAAAATTTGGGCCCCCTTAAATCCCGGGGTCAAATATCGTGGCCCCCCTGTTTTCCCGGGCAGAGGAAAATTTTTCTACAAGTCTTTTTAAATCCTCGTTTGGAAAAACATTTTAATTTTTTCCCCAAATTTTTTCCCCACGGAAAGTGTTTTTTTGGGGTTTTAAAGGGGTTTTTATTTCCCGGGCCCTGAGGGCCCTTGGGAAAAACCTCACCCTTTCAAGGGTTGGGGCCAGCTGTAGGCCTTTTAGGCCCTTTTTAGCTTTGGGGCTCAGCTGTCTCGCTCTTCGTGTTGGGGCTCAGGGGGCTCTCGTTTTCCTCCGCTGGCGCTCAGCCGCAGGATAAGTTTGTAGGCACACATTAAAGGGGGCCCCAAACGCCAAGTTTTTCGGGGAAAAGCCATGGCCCCGAGCAGAGTCCGCCTCCCTGAGTACTGGCCCTTGGGGGGTGTTCAGGGGAAATTAAATTTTAGGAGCAAAATTTTGTCAAGGACCCCGTTCGTTTTCAGTTTTGTTCTCTGACCGGGGGCCGGTTTTCCACTGCTGTAAATCTTGCTCCAAAAAGCTCACGGATTTACTGAACCTTTGATTTGCCGCCGGAAATTTAAAATTTTCTCCCCCCTCACATAGGCTGATGAAAATATTCTTTTTTTTTGCTTTTTATACAAGGGGTGCCGATCCCACCCCAGCACCCTTTGCCCAAAAAAAAAATAGAAAAGAAAAACGGGGAGGGGGAAAAATGATTTTTAAAGTATTCAAGTAAGCCCCTGCGTTAGTTCTTTTTAAGACTGGTTTCCAAAACTTTTACAAAGATTTCGCCAGTTTTTAAATGGGAAGGGGAAAAATTTTCTTAAAACCCAAGCACTAATGCGGGAATAAAAAGAAAAAAATACCCCCCCGCTCTGCCACCAAATTTTTCCGAAAACGCCACCTGCATTGGGTGGGGCCACTGTAAAAGGGGGAGGAAACCCATCTCCAAATTTCGCCTTCCACCTTCAATCAGGTAGCAATCAAGCAATAATTCTTAAACCCCAAGGGAAAATTCCAAGCCCCCCAAAAATTTCACCCCCCCAAACCCCCTTCCCTTTAATAATCAAAAAGGAATCAGCCCGGAAAGGGAAACAGATTCCTTTAAACCCAAAAAATTTTAAAAAAACGTAAAAAATGCTTACAGGTCAAATCACTGCTCTCTCAGCCCGTTACCCAAAAAAAAATACAAATCCTTTAAGGAAAAGGTCCGGGGCAAAAACATTAAATTACGAATTAAGGCTAACTTTAATTTTAAAATGATTTTCAGTGCTTACATAAACAGAATATAATAACAATGGCTATGGCATGCGCATCAATCAGTTATGAAAATAAAAAGGATAAAAACTCAGAAGATTTCACACTTACAAGGTGTTTCAGCCTTCAGATCCAAGGGGTATTGGTGAAAGAAATTGGAACACAGCTCAATCTGAAATTGAACCCCAGGCTATGAACACAGACTAGAGGCTGGCCTCGTGTCTTATACCTGTCCAGGTTTCTCCCGCCTCTCTCATACTTGCCTACTCTTTTACTGGTTGACATTATGATGAGGTAGGCGCACCCTTGATTGTCTTATGAGGGTTTTGCGTACTATTGTCACAAGATGACAATCACGGACTGCGCTTCTGCTGGGGGGCAGATCAATTAAAGAGTTTTGTGGGGGGTCGAAGGTTATCAGGTATCCGGGACAGCTGCATCTATAAAGTGGGCCATAAAATTGCTTAAGACCCCTGTTATCTAAACAATTCAGTAATTAACCAGGCAAAGGGCTGGGGGTGAGACTCTGCAGACCCAGGCTAGAAATTCCATTTCTCAGGGAGGGGAAGAGTGGTTTCACAATCTGAGCTGCAGGATTTAAGGACAATCCAGAATACATTCAATTTTCAATGTGCTACATAACAACCCCTAAGGGACAACAAAAATTAGTACACCCCTAAATAACAATGGACAAATTGTGCCCAAAGTGTTTATTTTTTTGTGTGGCCTCCGTTATTTTCCAGCGCTGCCTTAACTCACTTGGGCATTGAGGTCACTGCAACTTGACAGGTTGCAGCCACTGGAATCTTCTTCCACTCCTCTATGACAACATTAGGGAGCTGGTGGATATTAGAGACCTTGTGCTCTTCCTCCTTCTGTTTGAGGATGCCTGCTTGTCTTCAGCAAACTGTTGGTGAATTTTCTTGTGCATCATCTGTAGAAGAGGTTTCCTTCTGGGAAGACAGCCATGCAGACCAATTTGATGCAGGGTGCGGTGTATGGTCTGAGCACTGACAGGCTGACCCCACACCCTTTATTTATATACAGAATATACAAAGTATACCAGGGTAAAAGATTTAAAAAAAAACATTTTAAATAGTGTTTTCATATTGGTAAGGTCATTTTTATAAAGGTGACGTATTTTAATGCTACTTTTAAGGGTTTTTTTTTGCCAATGATTGTAGTTTAAAATATGGTGACTGTAAATAGAATCTACTTTGTAATAGGATTTTATTATAAAAATTCTACCTGTTTAGCAGAAATTGCTTACCTTCTGCCTCCATAGTGAGTTGTGACTGAGATGGTCTGTTCCAGCCCTTGTGGCGACATTGTTTGCCGGTGTTGCATCGTCTCCTTTGTCCCTGCCTTGGTCGGAATGATGGGAACGTGCACTTTGGTGCATTCTTCGTGATCCCAATTTTGGCAATATTTTTTCTGCTTTTGTTTCTGGCTTGTGAGAAAGGTAGTAGTAGCCGAGTATCCCTCTCACTCCCACTGATAACAGTAAGTGCCAGATTGTTAGCAGCAGAGCGAGCGTGCACACTTTAGGTGCCTCATCACGTGATTGCACTGCTGTGGAACACACCTCTATTGCAATTGCCCAGGATTGCAAGCACAAGAGCTTATGTACTCCCTCCAATTCTGATGTGGGTAAGCCCCTTTAAGTTTTCAAAGACTAATGGTTCTTGGCTATCAATTTTTTTTTTTCTGTTTGATATTTTTTCATGTATTTAGTTTACATATTGAGCCCTTATTAAGGTCAGAAATACACCCTGAGGGCATGTTTAAATAAAAACTAAATGTAAATGGTGATTTTCTCTGTAACTTGGGTGGACATACAGTAGTAGCCCAAGATATAGGAGAACTACAGCCCCCAACACTTTTTAAAAGCCAGTCTTGGTCAGTAAAGATCCAGCAGCTCCTGAAGTTACCAAGGACCAGCAATCATGTGCTCACCAGGGATTAGAAGCAGGAAGCAGTTCTACTGACCTGTGTGCATGGTGCTCATTGAGTGCTGTATATACAGCAATTCAGAAGACAGGGGCCACAAGAAACCAGTCCTCCCTTAACTCTTGAGAGCCCAGATGTCCTTGTAGAGTTAAATATCAAGTGCCCAGAGTTGAGTCACTGGGCAGTCTACAAGTGGTCAATGGTTTTTCTAGATTAACCCTTTATTGATATTAGATGTGGAGTGCCTCGTTGAGCCTGCATCATATGTAGCCAGTAACAACAGACCATTTCAGCTGGGATCCACCGCTACCAGCTGGGATTGGGGACAGCTTTAATCCTGACATCTAAATGAATAAGAAATGGTACGCCTGTGCCCAATCAGCCAACCACCCCGCAATGAGATTGCAGGATGTCAAACACTTTCCATGGCAGACAGAAGCCTAATAAATGCTTCCATAGCTGACATGTTACTGCTCCTATTACTTCCTACTATAGACTTTAGGCAGTAATAGAATAGACAAATTGGAACACTACTGCATTGCAGAACAGTGTACAGGTGATCATGCCCCCTAGTGGTCAAGTACCCTCTTTGGAGTACATGTGCAATTAAATAAAGGTAAGTTTAACAAAAAAAAAAAAAAAAACAGAGTTAAAAACACCCCCCATTTGACATTTTACAAGTAAAAAAATTGCAAAAAAAATTTAAAATGTATGCATAACTAGTATCAATTTGTCCTTAAAAGAATAATCTATTGAACTATAACCTCATGTATAGTGTATGGTGAACACCATAGAAAAAAAGTCCAATACCCAAATGCTGTTTTTTGTCATTTCTCATGAAAAAAATAAATAAATCACAGAAAAATGGAACTTTATTTTTCCCAAAACACAACAAGGCCATAACTACAGCTTAATCTGCACCTGGTTTACCTTTCCCATGTAGTACAGGGGCTTGTGTTGCCTCCTACTGGGATTAGTCTATAGTCCAGCCATTGAGCTGTAAGTATGGCCTGGTTGTGTAATTGAGTCATTTCACCTGCCCAAAAAATGGGTTAAAAAGTGATCAAGTCATTACCAAAATGTTCCCAATAACAACTACACAAATAAATGAGCCTTCATTCAGATTGCAAAACAAAAAAAAATCAATGCTGCTGCACAAAGTTAAAAAAATAGTATTTTTTTATTTATTTTTTTAAAGAACTAATATATAAGAATTTAATCTTTACAAATTTGGTATCGTCAGAATGGTACTGACCTGCAGAATACAGATAACATATCATTTACATCAAACAGTGAGCTCCATAAAAACAAAACCCAGGAAATAAGGTGCAATTACATGTTTTTTTCTTCATTTTCCACCCCATATACACTCACCGGCCACTTTATTAGGTACACCATGCTAGTAACGGGTTGGACCCCCTTTTGCCTTCAGAACTGCCTCAATTCTTCGTGGCATAGATTCAACAAAGGGGCTGGAAGCATTCCTCAGAGATTTTGGTCCATATTGACATGATGGCATCACACAGTTGCCGCAGATTGTCGGCTGAATCCAGATGCAATCTCCCGTTCCACCACACCCAAAGATGCTATTGGTTTGAGATCAGTGACTGTGGAGGCATTGAGTACAGTGAACCATGTCATGTTCAAGAAACCAGTCGAGATGATCAGCTTTATGACATGGCGCATTGTCCGCGAAAGTAGCATCAGATGTGGGTACATTGGTAAAAGGGATAGACATGGTCAGCAACAATATAGGTAGCTGTGGCGTTGCAACGATGCTCAATTGGTACAAGGGGCCAAAGAGTCCCAAAAGAAAAATTCCCCAACATGACACCACCACCACCAGCCGAAGTTGATACAAGCAGGATGATCATGCTTTCATGTTGTTGACGCCAAATTCTGACCCTACCATCCGAATGTCGCAGCAGAAATCGAGACATCAGACCAGGAACGTTTTTCCAATCTTCTAACTGTCCAATTTGAGAGCTGGCAAATTGGAGCTAAAGTTTCCTGTTTTAGCGAAAGGAGTGCACCTGGTGTGGTCTTGCTGCGTAGCCATCTCCCTCAAAGTTCGCCGTACTGTGCGTTCAGAATGCTCTTCTGCCTACCTGGTTGTAACGGGTGGCAATTTGAAAAACTGTTGCCTTCTATACTCGAACCAGTCTGCCCATTCTCTTTGACCTCGGCATCAAAAGGATTTCCGCCCACAGTGACGCGCTCACTGGAGGGGTTTTTTTTTCGGACATTCTCTAAACCCTAGAGATGGTTGTGCCTGAAAATCCAGGAGATCAGCAAGTTTTCGAAATACTCAGACCAGCGCTTCTGGCCCCAACACTGCCACGTTCAAAGGACTCAAATCACCTTTCTTCCCCATACTGATCTGGGTTTTGGGACTGAAAGGAGATTGTCTACCATGTCTACATCCTAAATGCACTGAGTTCCCCGCCATGTGTTGGCTGATTAGAAATTAAGTGTTAACGAGCAGTTGGACAGGTGTTACCAAATAAGTGGCCGTGAGTGTAAATTTATTGTTTAAGTTGCCCATTTAACTTCATAGTGGGTATTCCCAAACCCTTGAAAAGTACATTTTATCCCGCAAAATAAAAAAAAAAAAAAAAAAAAAGCCCTCATGCAACTACATAGGCAGAAACAAAGTTATGGATTTTGAAAGACAAATATACTGTGGTTGGAAGGGGTTAAAGTTTCCCTCTTCTTCCATTCTCCCATTTGATTTGACACTGAGCATGGAGGGACACAGGGCACATGCTGAATGGTGTACTTTCTAGAGAATCTTGTGCTCAGGCCTTACTTGAGTCAACAGAACATGGGCACAAAGTTTTCTTTGCATGATACAGTTACTTTAGCTATACTACCCATCATGCACTTGAGTCTCTCCATACATGATAAAGGTTTTTTTTATTGGATGTGTAAACTTTTTCACTTCTTAATTGGGTTGCATTCCATTATGATAAACTCAGTAAATGATCAGCAATGGTGAATACAAAAAAATAAATTAAAAAAAATCATAATTCTATTACTATTGACAAAGAATGTAAAAACTTTTGCTCGAGTGCACACATATTTTTTTTACATTGCTGAAGTGATGTTTTTTTATAGTTGACAACACTGCATTATTTCTTGGTTCTTTACACTAGGGGAAAGTTTCGGATGGCCATTTGATTTCCCGATTCGTAATCCTTATTTTGGTTGTTGGGGTGACCGCTGAGTACGGGGACACACTTTTGACTTTAAAGATACCTCTGCGGGGTACTACTATATGAAGGGGTGCTCATAAAAGGTACGTAAACAGCCAGGTGAGAACTACAGGTGGAAAATGTCTTCTGCCTACCGGTGACTGAGGTGATTTTCATGATGGTTACAAAGATATAAGCATAGGTGACCACAATAAATACAAAGGGGATGATGGTTAATAGGCCAGAGAGTGACAGTACCTCATATTTTACAATGGAAACATCTGAGCAGGACAGCGACAAGAGAGGTCCAAGGTCACAGAAGAAGTGGTCAATGATGTTAGGTCCACAGAACCACAATGTTTGTACCAATAATATTGGAACCAGAGTTATTATAAATCCCAGAGACCAACAGACCACAACAATATATATGCAGAGGGTTGGACTCATAATAGTGGCATAGTGCAGTGGTTTGCAAATAGAAAGATAACGGTCATAGGACATCGCTGTCAGCAGGAGACACTCAGTGGTTGCCGAAACACCATAGAAAAAGAATTGAGTGATGCAGCCTTTAAGGGACACAAAGCCACCACTTAACAGTATGATGTGGACCAAGAATGGGACAGTGTTGGAAATAAGTAACATATCAGAAAAGGAGAGATGACCAAGATAGAAGAACATTGGCGAATGGAGGTGATGACTGTTGAAAACCAAGGAGATAATGATGAGATTTCCAGTTATTGCAGCCAAGTATATGACCAGGCACATGCAGATGACAAAAACCCTTACATCTTGAAGGTTTTGGAAGCCAATGAGAAATATTTCTGTTATTGTTGTCTGGTTCATTGTGTGAGCACCTTAGTAGAGCAATAAACAGATAAGCAGTATATTTACTATTATATTATATCCTATGGAGATTTACAAATATGTTTCAGGACATTATTGGGTATAACTTACAATTCAGTTGAACCTGAAATGAGAGAGCTCTTCTTAGTAGATGGACCTTGGATTGTTGAGGTAACTTCTCTGTGAAGACAAAACATTGAAGGGCCCCGATAATGAGTATAATTACTTTGATATATCGAGAGCAAGCACAAATTAGAAGACATAAAATATCACAGGTGACATGCTTTAATTATGAAACCTTACTACTCAGTTTGATGGTCTGTAAACCCTCCAGGGAAAGATGAAGTGGGATCAAAGGGACCTCCACTATCTACAAAGTGTGGTACTGTTATTGGGGGCATATTTTATGGATGGATTAATGGACAGGATGCTACTAGACAAAGTAAGACAGAGTTGGTTATGCAGAGACTTTGAGATAAGTAGCAAAAGCAAGGACTCAAAGATGTCAGGCATAAAATTATATAATGATGGTTCATAGCTGGAAGAAGTTCTGAAGATACAAATTATAGTGGTATTGTACATGCTTCTCTTCTGGTATGCCAACTATCAGAAAATGGTGGCTTTTTTGATAGTCTACTAGGCAAGGGAGTTATTGGTTTGGCTGTGTACCCCAACTGGCAGCTACCAGGTGGCTCATGCCATAGCTGCTTGGTGGTCAAACATCATGCACAGTACAGAATTTTTATAAAATACATACTGTATGTGTAAGAAATCTCCACAATTATGACATTTAGGAAAGCAAAACTTTTGGGAAATGTTGACGAGCGTGGGTGTATCACATAGGTGCAGAGAAGGGACAGGAGAAAATTGCCTTATGGTTCAGCTCGGATGCTTATATACCCATTGTTTACACTTTTGGTGGTCGACAGGGGTCAGCATTGGCACTCTGACTGGTCTGCAATCTGCCACAAACACAGCAATGCCCTGCCTGACACCTTTATATTATAGACTGTGTAAACTCTTAATTGGTGCAACATAGTGACATACATAGCTAATAAGTGTGAAAAAAGACGCTGGTCCATTGAGTCCAGCATAGAAACTCTACTTTGTTGATCCCGAGACAGCAAAAACCCTTGTTAAGTAGATGCTAACAAAATGGCTGGCCTTGAAGAAAAAGGTTCACTGTACACATAGATGAGTATTCCAGAAAAATAAAGGCAGTAACAGACATGAAGCAGCAACTACGACTAGACGTAAATAACCAGCAATAAAAACCCTACAGAGTACAAACCTAAGGACAGGGAGCTGCTGTCAGCCTGGTACATGTAACATCATAATACTGTAGCTATGAAGAGTATATTTAGGAATATTCATCACATTGCTGTGCTTCTATTAGCAACACTTCATTTGTAGAAAACGTCAAAACTTAAGAGCTTCTTAAATATTCTACTAAGAATTCCTTACGGCTTTGCTCTGCTGAGTATTCCCTAGAAATATATTCATTAAGAGGAAAAGAAAACAGTGACAAAAATATCCCACAAAGCTGATTAGAAGAGAAAATAATCAAATTAGTTTCAGGTCGTTAAACAGTTGTAAAAAAAATAAAGACACCCCATGTTATTTATTTATTTTATAACAGATGACAACATAATAATTGACCCTTATTTAAAATAGTGACAACTTTATCCAGTTCTTCTGATCCCACTCGTGCACTGGGGCTTGGTTTGAACCACTACTTCTGCTACCCCCCTAGAGTTGTCAGGGACTGGTCAGGGGCACATGAACAGACACCAACAGAGTGAGGCCCTGACACTTTTCCCAACCACTGTCCCTGCCTTTTGGGGGTACCCGACTCCTTAATAGGTCAGCCCCAACCAGAAGACTAGGAGCTACACTGATTAAGTGCAGACACATGACACAGACAAACGAAGACAGAACACAATAAAGAGGGGTCAGAGTAGCCAGGTCAATACCGGTCGGGCGCAGCAGTACCAAATCACTGAGAGAGAGAGTAGTCAGGGAGAAAAGCAGGGTAAAATTTAAGAAAAGTCAAATGCAAAAAGGAAGGGCTAGCTACAAGCAAAAGAACTCTATAGCAGGCACAGGGGACTGGTGAAGGCATCCTTAAATACGAAAGCAGCGGATACAGAACAGAGGTGATTGGTGGAAGAAACACAAAACTAGATAGGGAAACAAGGCTGTCAATCAAGGAGGAACACTGGTTAACTGAAAGAGTGCTGGAGGATTCCTGGCCACGGGCGTTGGCCAGGAATCAATTACCTAATATAAAGAAGGACCAGTTCACACTGGTGAAAAAGGAATACAAGGTATTACGTTAAAAACCATGGTTTACGTCTTTACCGGCCGTGGCCGGCGACCAGAGCCAAAAAGCGGGGGGCGTGCTTGGCACAATCAGGGACAGTACCCCCCTCTTATGAGGGGCCACCGGACCCTAAACGGGACCCTCTAGGTTTGGTAGAGTGTACTTGGGTGAATTTTTCCCTTTACTAACTCGGGGGCATGTTTTGCCGATGGGACTCGGAGACGGACATATTTGGGTCTGGGTCGGCGATTACATCAGGGTTTTTTTGATTCTCAGTTGGGCTTTTTTAAAAGTCTTTTTGACTCTTCGCTCAGACTGTGCACAGTTGATTAATGGCGGAATTTATCTCAGTTTTACAACCTGTAGCGGCAGAGTACATGAGATGGGAATCCTCTTCATAGCAAAAGGGAGACAGCTTAGACGGAGCAGAACTCTGAATCGGTAGTCAAGAACACTACTCCCGGAAAATGAAAATTTTCAGTTTTCTTAATATACAAATACATAGATTCCTGCTCCGGGGCAGAGAAGTTAAGCTTTGCCCCTGGAGTAAGGTCTATGGTGCAATCATCAGGCTGGTGCGGAGGCAGATTATCGGCAACATCTCTATCTAAGACGTCAGATTTACATTCTGAAATATCATGAGTATTAAATATCGCACACATCAAGGGATCAACAGTCTTCAAATGAGAACCACATGAGTTGCCCCATTTGATCAACTCAGAGGACCTCCAGTCAAACACAGGATTATGGAGGCGGAGCTAGGGCGACCCAAGAATGATATCCGCAGAGAGTTTTTCCATGACAAAAAAAGAAGGTTTTTCTGTATGCAAACTCCCCACATTCAAAGTGATCTCAGCAGTACGAAATTTTATTCTTCCCCCGATTAGGGAGACAGAATCTACCCCTGAAACCAAAAAGGGAGCACTCAATGGAACTGGTTCCAAACCCAAGGCCTTGACCACAACCATACTGACGAAACTAGCAGCAGCGCCTGAGTCAATCATAGCTTGGCAAGTGAAATTCTTAGAATTAGAGACCAAGGTTACAGGCAGAAAAAACTTATTACCAGAGTTAGGAGGTACCTGTATACCTGAGTTACCTTCCTTGAAATTACTCAGGCGTTTGGCGTTTCCTTGAAGTGACTTGGTCCTCGTCGGACAGTCTCTTAGAAAATGGTCAGGTTTTCCACATTAAAGACACAAGGCATTCTCCAACCGATGTCTCCTTTCCCGGTGGCAACAGAAGTAAAACCCAACACCATTGGTTTTTCTTCAGGAAAAGGTGATGAGGATAGAAGAGGAGAAATTTTTAGAGAAGGTAGAAAGAAGTTTTACAGAAAAATCTGACTTGAACTGAACAATCGACCTCCCATGTTTTTCCCTGCGTCTCTCCCTTAGTCTTCTGTCAATAGTCACAGCTAGAGTCATAAATTCATTTAATGTCTCAGGGGTTGGGTGGCTGACCATAGTGTCCTTTACCGCATCAGACAGTCCCCTTTTCTGAAGAGGGTTTTTTAAAGGGGGTTTGGTCGGGCCACCCTGTTTTGGTACACCATTGGCGGAACTCAGAACAATAGTCTTCGGCCGAGCGGCGGCCCTGCTGAATAGTCAGCAGGTGAGTTTTGCCATGGCACATGATTGGGATTGTCCATAGACATGGCCTAAAGCCTGAAAAAATCTTTCAATCGAACTCCATTCCAGGGCTTCAGGGGGCATAGCTAGTGCACCCTCTGAGGTGGGCCCTGGAGGAGGAACCACAACCGCTACCTTTTCGGCTTCAGTGGGAAAAAATTGAAACGGAAAAACAGGTGACAGGATTTCCCCGAAAGTTCGGAACCTGCCTGCATTTCCATCAAAGCGATCCCGGTAGAAACATCTTAGATTTGTTAAAGGATGCTAGGATTTACCAAAACAGGAGCAGGTACGGACACAGACGGGGAGGCAAAAGACCCGGGGGGCCCGGGGTAGTTATGGCATCCAGACGTTGCGACATTTGGTTAATAAGCCCCCCCCCTTGCCCTGCAACTGAGTTGGGCAACTCGTCCAGGCGGTCGGTGACCGAAAAGTCGGTATCATATTAAACCGCCGGGGGAGTTGATTAGGGTGGGGCCTGCTATAATGTCAGGGCCGGTCGGGGGGGCACACGAACAGACACCAAAAAGGGGTGGGGGCCCTACACGGCCCCTCCCACTGCCCCTCCCTTTTTTGGGGGGTCCCACTCCTTAAAATTTGGGCCCCAACCAGAAGATAGGCTACCAAATTAAAGTGCCACAAAAAAGGGGAAAACAAAAAAGACAGAACAAATTTAAAGGGGGTCAGACACCAGTTCAATCCCGGGTTCGGGGCACGCATACCAAATCACTGGAGAGAGAGTATCAGGAGACCAGCGGGGTCAAATACGAAAAGCAAATGAAAAAGGAAGCAAAGCTGAAAGCAAAAGACCTCTATAGCGGGAAACAGGTGGGGGTGAAGGCTCTTAAATAGGTAAGCATCAAACCAGAACAAGGTGATTGGTGGAAAAACCAAAACTGATAGGGAAAAAGGCTGTCAATCAAGGAGGAACACGGTTTTAACGAAAGAGTCGGGGAGGTTTCCTGGCCAGGGGGCTTTGGCCAGGAATCAATTACCTACAGAGAAAGAAAGACCAGTTCACACTGGTGAATAAGAATACAAGGTATTAGGTAATTAGGAAAAACACCTTAATTTCGGGTATTGTATCCCAAAATACAAACCATAAAATAAGTCTATACGCAGACAACGTCATGTTAATCGCTTCTAATCCTCCCTCCTCATCCGGGCTATTCGGATCCCCAAAAGGAATACTCACAGTCCCTTCTTTAAGTTAAATAATCAAGCCCTTTTGCTTCCGATTAAAAACACCCCACACAGACCCCTCTTCTAGAGAATTTTGGTTTAAATGGCGCAGCCTCATTAATACCTGGGGATTAAAGTAAATACCCTCCACAAATGCCCTTGCCCAAAGTTTTTTGACCTATTTATATGATTGGAAAAATAAAAAAGAGGATGAACAAACTTCACCCTTTTTGGATACAAAATAAACGCATAAAGATGAGCTTTTTCCCCAATTCTTTATATCCCGAGCAATTTCCCCTTATTATCCCCGCACACATGACTAGATTTCAACTCTCCTATCTAACTTTAAGGGAAACGGTAAAGGGGGGCAAGGGAAAAAAAACCTTTTTTTTACAGTCAAAAAAAGGGGGGCCTGGCAGTACCAAATCTAAAGCATAAAATTTCTATTCTACTCGAACGGGCCCCTCCCTTTATGTAAAATTAATATGTCTTTAGGGGCAAGTTGGGAAAGCCCTTCTTCCACCTCCTGTTTAGTTAGCTCGTATAAAAAGGTCATGTTTTGGGGGCCCCCACCCCCCCTCCCCCTGCAATCTTATCAGATCCCCCTTGGTTTGGAAGAAATTGTTTTAAAAACCTTTTGGGTTCCCCCAAAAGGGAGCAGATGCCTTTGGATGTACTAGATGCGGGATGAAAACTTTCGACCTCCCCTTGGTCAAACCTAAACCCCACTCGTTAGCCCCAATTTGTTCCATGAAAAGGGAAGTCCTTGGGGGACCTCACGCCCCAGAATTGGGAAACGCCGGCATTACTTTTAAAGTATCCCCCAAATCCGTCTCTATACAATAAATTAAAAGGGACGCCTTCACCCTTTACTCCTTCAGACCCCCCAAAATTTTTTATTGGAAAAAGGGTTTGGAAAGGCTTCCCCACTGATTTCCCATATAAATTTACTACAGACGAGGATGAAAAAAATTCCCTTCCATGCCAAGGGGAAAACAAAATTTTTAAAAAAAAATTTTCCGGGACAAGGGAATGATCCCCATAAGCCCCATCTCACTCACAAAAACTTTTAACCCATATTGAAACCATGCGAAAAAATTCCCCTTAATGGTACCTTCCCCCCCGCCTACCCCATATACACCCGGAACTCAATTTGGGTTGGAAAAAAACGGGCCAACCGGGAAACTTTATACATGTTGGTGGGGCTGCCCATATATTAAGCGTTATGGAAATCGGTTTTTCCCCTTTTTTTCCAAAAAACGGCTTTCATTGTAAACCCCACTCAGAAAGGCGTTTTAAAGACATTGTTCTCCTCAATCCCTCCTTCTTAGGAGGGTTTTTTTACATTTTTTAATATCCATCGAACAAAAATTTGCTTGTATGGAAACCCCCCAATTCCCCATCGCTCTCGATTAAATTAAATAGAGTTAACCACAATTGCTTCTGTGAACTAAAACTCGCTGACCCTCTGTTTGTCTTAAACGACAGTTGCTATGGGAACCATGGCTCTCTTCCAAATTCTGTTCTGAACACCTTCAGTAAACCACTGTTTCTGCAAATTATATCTGTCTCACATGGATACTGGTGTTATTGTATCTAGCATTGCTAAACGTATGATTGCATTTCTATGTACCCCTGCAGTGTTTCATTCCTTATTTGTTATTTTTCTTTCTTGCAGTTGAAAAGCCCCTTAAACTACTCTTTCTGCTGATAGATGTTATTTGAAAATTTCATCCCCTGTATAACCTGCACTTGTATTAACTCAAATAAAGTCATGATTAAAAATAAAAGGTTTTTACGTTAAAAACCATGGTTTACGTCGTAACGGCCGTGGCCGGCGACCAGAGCCAAAAGCAGGGGGCGTGCCAGGCACAATCATGACAAGAGTTATGCCTCTGGGTTCCTCTCTGATTGTTAGTTGTTTTATCCATTCACTCATTGTGACCTTGTCACATATTAGGGTATTCCCATCACAGATAATTTCAGCATATCTCTCATAAATGGCCAGATCTCTAATGCCATTTTGTCATCTCCTGCTTATAATGTCAACAGGAATTTCTATGTTGAGCCTGTCTTCTGTTCTGTTTGTTTGTTTGGAGTAGTTACATGGGAACTGCTCACAATTATTGTATTTCAGCTGACCTGGCCGCACACCTGAGCTTGTTAACCACTTCTGGACTCTATAACGCTCATTTGTTACTGGCAGTCTGATTGCAGGGAATAAGAGCATTGGTCCCGTTTAATCCTGTTGTTTCTAAAAGCCTGCTATCTCGCTTAGCTATGTCGAGCTATGGTATGTTATTGTTTATTGTCTTAGCTACATTTGGTCAATTTCTAGAGTTTGTAGTACTTGAGAATAATAGATTTAGTATTTGTGTAGTCTCTGTTCGACCCTGACTGAGAGTTGCTTGGTCCTAGAGTCACTTGCTATATTAGGGTAAATTGTAGCTTAGGGATATTACTGAGGGAAATGTTGTAGGGTTATGTTAAGAGATGAGGTTTCAGTATCAGGGTCAGGCATAGGGTGGGGTTTAGTGAAAGATTTAGGGACAGTTACCTAAAGACAGTTGTTGCTATCATTCTTGTTTCTGGAGTGAATCTGCAAGTGATTATCCACCAACCATGTACTTATCACCGCCCACAATCTGCTGCTGAACAGTAGCAGAGCAGTAAGTGTTTTACTTTGATTGATATGCTTCATTTTTTTTCTTGTAACTGCTGGTGTATTTACCTGTTTGGCTAGCTGTTGCGTGGAGCCCACCAGCATTATTACAATATCTACAGAATATTCCATGAAGAGTAGGTCTGGACACCAATCTTAAAAATAAGCTCCCATACTCTTCTGTGCAGAGGAGTATGGCCAAAAGAGTTGGCCGTAGTGTTGAGCGATTAAGTTGGCCATCGACATTGGTCGATGGTCGATAGTCGACCATCATCGACAAGATATCGAAAGCGATTTGTAGTTATGATCGATACCATTAAAGTTATGGGGAGAGCAAAAACCCTTCATTTTTACACCCCAAAAGGGCTGGAGAAGC
>JAODAL010049382.1:0-28227 GCA_025379985.1 Phyllomedusa bahiana | reverse complement strand
TTTTTAGAAATGTGAAAAAAAAAGTAATGAAAAAGTATATATTTTTATTAAACAGAAGTAAAGGGCAGATTTAGTAAATTATAAGGTTATGTTTTCTCCACAAAAAAAGACAAAACAAAGCAAAAACAAATCAATCTTCATTCAAAGCCCAAACGATGCCAGCTACTATACAGAACAGTCAAAAAAATATACAGTGGTTTATGGTTACATTCAGGCTTGTACTGCTTCACAGAGAAGAAGAGGAAAGTCCTTTGATGGGCCCTGAGCAAGGAGGTCTGGGTGCTTGTTATGGAGAAAGGCAGAGAGACAAGAGCAAAGAGGCATTGGAGTAAATGTAGTTTGGGCCCTGAGAATCAATTCCACTGACTGACCTTAAGAATTGCCTAAATTAATAACTCCACTGGTAAGCCCCAGGAAATCAACTCACACGGGTTTGGTTCTCAAGAACCCCAAATCTAAACGGTGGACCTAACAATCAGCTTTCCCCTGGTGGTCCCCAAGGATCAAGTCCTCTGGTGGGCCCCAAAAAATCAACTCTACTGGTGGTCCCCAAGAACAAACTCCCCTGGTGGCCCAAGAATCAAAATCCATGGTGGCCTCAAGAATAAACTCCACTGGTGGCCCAGGAATCAGCTCCACTGGTTGGCCTCGAGAATAAACTCCATCTGGCTGGCCCAGGAATCAAGCTCCACTGGTGGCCCCAAGAATCAACTCCACTGGTGGCCCTAAGAATTTAACAAAACTGGTGAGCCCCAAGAATCAGCTCCACTGGTGGGTTGCAACAATTAACTCCATTGGTGGGCCCTAAGAATAAACTCCACTGGTGGGCCCCAAGAATCAAACTCTATGGTGGGTTCCAACAATCAAATTCCATTGGTGGGCCTAAGAATCAACTCCACTGGTGGGCCCAACACTCAACTCCCTTGGTGGGCCCTAAGAATCAACTCCACTGGTGGGCCCCAAATTCAACTCCATTGGTGAGCCCTAACAATCAAACTCAACTGGTGGGCCCAATTGTTTAACTCCCCTGGTGGGCCCCATTATCAACTCCTTCTGGTGTGCACCCAACAATTTAACCTTACTGGTGGGCCCCGACAAATCAACTTACTGGAGGGGCCCCAGCAATCATCTGCACTGGTGGGCCCCCAATGATCAACACCAATGGTGGGCCTCAGGAACCAACTCCATGGTGGGCCCAAGGAATTAGATCAATAGTGGGCCATAAGCACTGCAGGCCGACACTGGTTCCATTTATTGCTTGGAGCTTACCTTAAAAAAGACCGGCCCTCTGCTGCCAGAGGTGCCAGTAATATTGATATAAGGCTGTGAAGAAATGTATGAAGCCATTCGAGGCAGAGAAAAACATGGGTGGAACATGAAGACTATGGACACATTTACATATATTTTCTTCCATGACTGCATTGTACTAATTTTGGAGTATAAAACATTTTTCCAATAACTTCTTGCTAAAAAATGATCTCAGTTTTCCCTCAGCAGCTTTGTATTTTTCTCACACACATTATAACCTGTGGAATGGTCAGTCTCCAGATCTTCTTTCTCCTCTCCTGAGAAATTTTCCAATTTTTGATTTATGCGGATCATCTAAACAGCATTTTGGACGTCGGGCAAAAAAGTGCCTCCCCTGTTGAGCCCTGCCCCTCCATATGACCCAAAAATCTGGCCATGCCTCAACCATCCTCAAGAAACCCCTTATCATGCCTAGTTTCTTCCAGAAGACCAGCACCAAACAGTGGCACTATTTAGCCCCCTGAACAGAAGCATGACCCTTGCGCCCTGGAAAGTCACAAGAGAAGTGAAATCTTTAAGAGTTAGTTCCCATCTGAACTGAGGTCATCTTGCCATTGGTGGAAGGGCCGTCAAATTTTTGATCAAAATGTGCACTAAAAGCCTTACATTTTCCTATAAATACATTTAGAGAAATGGAAATTTGAAGTAATTTCTATATTTTAGTGCTTGACTATCTCCCGTCTGCAGAGGGTGCAGGTTTGTTTCTGTGTGTTTTGACAAGCAGTGGAGGTCCCAGGGGCCCGCAAAGATATAGGGATATAAAATAATATATTTAATTTTTTTGTAAGATACCACTAAATGATGGTTTACAGTTACTGTATGACACCACTTTATAAAGAACAAATATTATACCCTAATGTGACCGCCTGGGGTCTCTGTGCTAACGGGGCCACTGGGCCAAACTGACTGTGCCTAATGGAAAAAAGGGAAAACTGAATTTATAATCATATCAATGTTCAACTTTTGATTCAGTCATAATTCAGTTCAAAAAGATAATGCAGAGGAGGAGAGTGAGGGCCAGGAAAACATAAGCATAGCCCTGATGATGGATTTCAGTACGGACAGGATTTGAGCAGCTTGCAATGTATATGAAATCATGCAAGCTGCTGAGAAAAACTGAGCAAAATTTTAATAAAGACCTATTAGAAAATGTTCTTTATCCAAAATAAGTAAAATTCGTTAAAAAAAAAATTTGCACCGTTAATAACCAGTTTCATAAGTTATTGTTACTTCTTCCCATAGAGGACCACCAGGTTTATGGCAAATGGAGAAAAAGACCACAGGGTTGGATTCTCTGTAAGCACAGTATAATAATTGGAGAGAGCTAGAGATACAATGACAATATTTTACCTGCTTCAAAAGAAAAAAAAAATAATAATGCTAAGTTCGTGCTGCAACACTTTCGGGCACATAACATGGTAAGAATAAAAGGAGAATTTATACCATACAAATCTCTGTAGTATCATTACCTGTTTATAGACGTATGGGAATGGGGATCTGTGTTCTTGCAGGTTAACACCACAGCACAACCTTAACTATTCCTCCTGTGATAACGTACATTTTCCTTCAGGCCTAGTGAAATCTATCTAATTATCTAATTATCTATTCTACCAGTGTTACACAGGCTCTGCAGACTATATATTACCTCCATTCAGTCACATATAGTGGTAGACACCAGTGTACACAGACTCTGCAGACTGTATATTACCTCCTACAGTGACCTATTAGTGTAGAGAACCAGTGTACACAGGCCCTGCAGAACTGTTATATTACCTCCTTACAGTGACCATATAGTGGTAGAGACCAGTGTACACAGGCCCTGCAGACTGTATATTACCTCCATACAGTAATCATGTAGTGATAGAGGCCAGTGTAACACAGACCCTGCAGACTGTACATTACCTCAATACAGTAACCATGTAGGGGGTATGACACCAGTGTACACAGGCTCTGCAGACTGTATATTACCACGATATTAGTGACCATATTAGTGGTAGGTACCAGTGTACACAGGCTCTGCAGACTGTATTTTACCTCCATACAGTGACCATATAGTGGTAAATACCATTTGTACATAATCTCAGCAGACATAAGCACAGTTAAATCCAGGGACTCACAGTCATTCACTTTCCCTTTTCTTCTGCATCCGGTCTAGACAGCCATGATTGACTTCTCCCCTCCACAACTCATCCCCACAGAATTTTTGCACAGATATTTTAGAATCCTAAATTTTCAGCACATCCCTCACTGTTCCCCAACTCTGTACCAACTGTCCATGGGTGGGAGAGCGGATATAGGCCCCAGCTTAGAGGTACAATATCTTAGTGGATAGGGGAGAACAGAGTACTAGCCCCCTGGAGATTGTGCAATGGCTATGGCCTGTGCCCCTCAGAATCACAATACCATGTAGATACACAAGGTCCCAGGTAGGTAGATAGACATGTCCCCAGATAGGTAGGTAGGCCTAGGGTAGATAAGTAGGCCCAGGTAAATAGGCTGGTGGGCCCCAGGAAGGATAGACTGGTAGGCCCCAGGTATGTTGGTATTCTCGAGGTAGGTAGGTAGACCCCAGGTGAGTAGGCAGATCATAGGCAGGCCCAAGGTAGGTCGGCCTTAAATAGGTAGGTTCCAGGTCGGTGGGCGTTAGGTAGATAGGGGGTAGGTAGGCCCAAGTTAGGTATATAGCTAGACCCCAGGTTGTTAGGTAATTCCCAGGTAGGCAGGCCCCAATTAGGTAGGTAATAGGATCCAGGTAGTCTGTTAGGCACCAGCTAGGTAGGTAGGTCATTGGTAGGTTCAAATTAGGTAGGTAGATGAGCCGCAGCTTGGTAGATAGATAGGCCTCATGTAGGTAGGGCCCATTAGTGAAAAAGGAAAAAAAAAACTCGCTTGTCTCCCCATTTCTCAGATGAATGATAGGCCAGCTTTTGCAAGTGAAGCCTGACATAGGTGGTGAAATGATGTGACGCCATCGCACCACCTACGTCAGGATGCCTGGTAGATCTAAAGCCTTAGATGTACAGGCTTGAATACGGGGGCAGGATGCTGGTGGCACTCTGCTCCTCTAAGGGCTTTAACGTGCAGTAAGTTAGACCATGCAGTCCTGGGGATCGAGGGCATTTGAACGAAATATGCACAGACACAGTGCAGATCTCAAGATCGCTTAGCTCAATTGAGGCATTTTAAGCTTGGTAGTTGCAAGTTAGATATATACAGGTACACAAAGCTTGACGGTTACACTTAATTAACAGTTGTGATAGGTGGTTCTGTTGAGGCAATGCTCTGACTAACTTAGTCTTTTAGAAGACTTAGGATGCTAACACTTTTGAAACATGACACTATGTTGTACCAGCACTACTCCCTTAGATGACTCAGATGTCACAGATGTCTCAGATGTTACAGATGTCACAGATGTCATATTCCAGCTTCATAGATCCTCTCACCTCAGCTGTCTCTCTGGCTGCTTACAGTCTATTACTTTCACAGTCTTTGTGCCATACTCTACTGCTGCTGTAAAGAAGTACAAGGAATGACCCTTATCTTCCCGTACTTCTTTACATTCCTCTTGTACAATTTCTCTCACTTTTTTAGTACATATCTCCTCCCCTCCACACTTTTCTTTGTACATCCTCCTATACCCTCCTTTTTTCTTCTATTCTTTTGTACTGTGTCCTATCCTATACTTTTCCTATTCTCCCCCCCCCCCTTTTTACTCTCATCTCTTATTCCTCTGTTTCTATCACTATATTTGCTCTCTATATTATAACAGTTATATATCCATTTATTTCCAGATACCATGTGAAGGGGCTCCATGTGAGCCAGAAATATTCTTCTATACACGTACCTTCTTAATGCTTGTTGAATACTTGTTGAATATTTAGAGGATATTACATTAAATGTAAAATAAATCTCTTTTGCAGCTTCAAAATACCTCAACGGATTTACTGTGGTTTTCTTTCCTATAAAATTCCCTGTTCAGGTGTGGGTGGTTCTACGCTTAAGGCCCCCCTTCCCTGTTCGGATTGGGGGGGTTTCCATTTTTTTGATTCTCATTTCCCTTTTTCAGGATGTGGGGGGTTCTGAACTACAGAAAAAAGAAAATAATAATAGGAATGGGAAAAAACCTTTCTCACGGGATCAAAAAAAAAAATTCCTAAAACTTAATTTTTAAATAGATATGCTTTAAATAATTTATCATTTATATAAAAAAAATGGCCTCCCCAATATAGCCACAATACAAAATGCAACTGTATAGTAAAAAAGTACCCGGTTTTTTATCAGTCCCTAAATACAAAAAAGCAAGTGGACAATTCTAGCAAAATCACAGCAAAAAAGTTTTTGTCCCAAAAAATTTAGCGGGAAAAAGTGCCCCTATAAGGAGGGGGGAAAATGTGGTAAAACTCCGGTTCTAAGACCTTGTCACAGTAGACCCCGTTGCCCCATTGGCCCAGTAATATACCAAAAAATAGAAAAAGCACTTTTGGGGTTTTTAAATTTTACTATCCTACCCAAAGATAGAGCCTTGCCCGGAAAAAGGGGGGGACCCCCCCTCTCGGCGGCCCTCCCCCCAAAACAAACTAAATTTTTAAAAGAAACAACAAAAAGAACACAGCCCCTTAAGTCCCGAGCTTTTCCCCCAAAAGATATGGTTCATCAGGGGATAAAATTTTATACATCTGGGGATGAGAGATGATGATGGCCCAAGGTGTGGCATGATGGGGCCCTTTAAGTAATTTGCCAGACGTATTTTACTTATATACCCCCCCTTTTTAAACCCAAAATTTTTTTAAAAAAACTATCAGCCAAATCCAATGCATTTGGTCACGGGGGTCCCGCAGCCCCTCCCCCGGGCTGCGGGGGGGGCACTCGGGTGTAAACCCGTGGGTCCTCGGGGGCCCCTCCCCGGGCCCCCGCGGGCCCGGGGTTTCCCGGTTTCCCCCTTACCTTCTGGGGGCCTCCGAGCCCCCCGGGTTCCTGGCCGGCCGGACGTGCGAGCCCCCGGGGCCCTTAGGCGCGCGGCCGCCGGCCCCCTGAGGTTTTTAAAGGGCCATTTCGCCCAATTTTTGGTTAAGGCTGGAAAGGGGGCCCTTTTTAAAACCCTCTTCCTTGGGTTCACCTTTCCCGGAAATCTTTAGTGCCGTACGGGCCTTTGGGAGAAAGCTTCCTGTGCCTCGTTGTCTAAACTTCCGGGGGTTACCAAAACCTCTACGTTTTTTTCCTGACCCAAAACCCATTGCCGAGCCCTGACCTCCTCCCTTCCCCGACTCCGCCTAGGGCCTTTCCGATTTGTCCCAACGCACTGCCTTGGCTGCCCCCGGGAAAGGGAAAAAGTCCACCCCCAAGTGGGCGACCTGGTATTTCCCTTCCGCCGCAGAAAGCCCTTTCCGTTTTTGGGGGCGGGCTCTGGTGAAAAGGGTTCTACTTAGTTTCCCGCCCCCTGGTAAGGCTTACACCACCGTTTGGGCTGTGGTCCAGCGGATCCACTCCTCCCATTGTTAAGAAAAGCCCGGCCATGGATCCCGCCGGGGGTCCCTTGCCCTTGACCCGGATTTACGGCGTAGGGGTTTAGCAGTTTCAATCAACTAGCGCAAAAAAGCCAGCAGCTGAACCAGTTGTCCGCCTTTGATGCAGCAGCCCCCGGGCTAACCAACAGCCGCCAAAATCCCCCTTTCCTGTGGGGGAAACCTTGCCGAAACCCGGGGGAAATTTCTCGGCTAAGCTTACCACTACCTGAAAAGTTGAGGGGGAAACCCCAAAAATGTGCGGGGGATTTTTTACCCGGGGGGGGTTTAAGGCTTAGTTGGGGCCCCACCCTTCGGGGGCCGGGGCGTTTCCGGGGTAACGACGGCCTCCCGTTTTTCCCTTCAGAGTTCGCAGATTCTTTGAAAAACCCGGCACGGGTTCCTGGGCGGGGAAAAAACCGCTCTACTAAACCCTTTTGCCAGGGGGGACCCCTTTGTGGGGAAAATACGCAGTTCGTTTACGGGACCCTGGCGTCGGGGGGCTGACCGGGAACGCCCGGCCCCTATTGCCCCCTTTTAAAAAAAGGGCCTGTGGGCCCAGATTTAAGGACAACCTAGGGGCCCTAGAGGGTTTTCCCGTCCTTTTAAAGCGAACGGGTTTTCCCCTGGGGAAATCGGATCGAGGTTCGTTTTCGGGGCGGGACAAGGGGGAAAATTTAGGGGGGGAAAACGTGATCCCCCCCCGGGACCAGGGCCATTTCCCTGGGCCTGGCCCCCGGTTTTCCAAAAGCCCCAGCTGCCGTTTTTTTTTAAAAAATTTCCCTACCAGTGAAAAAACCCATAGGTGGCCCGGGCACTTCTTTTCCCGAACAGGAGCGGGCCCCCCGTCGGGCAGAGAAATTGTGCCTTTACTGTGCCACCCCGGATACTTCCGAAATGGTTGCCCGTTTTCCCCCAAAACCCGGCGGGGAAAAACCCGCCCGCACTAGGCTTTGTCGGAGAGGCTCCCGGGTGTGAACATTCCCCCTCCAGTATTAAATATGGGGGGTTGAGGTTTCTTGGGTTCCGGGTCGTTTTCGGGTGCCCGCCTTTCTGGACTCTGGATCCGCCGGGAACTTTTTTTCATGCCCCCCGGGGTCCCCCAAAAGTACCGCCTTCCGGTGCCCGTATGGGAAGCCCCTGGGAAAACCTCCGTGTGGGGCGAGCTATTTTGTGGGGCCCAAATTCGGAAAAACGTGAACAACCCCGTTTGTCTCCCCGCGTGGGGGCCTTTCCCAAAAGGAGGAGTTCACCTTCTCCGTCCTCCCTGGGTTTCATCCTCCGTTTATCCTTTGGGGCCCTTCCGTGGTTTACGCCCCATGCCCCGACCCTGGGAGGAAAACCGGGGAATTCTACCCCCGGGGGGCTCCGACTGCCAGGAACGCTTTTCCCCTCAGTTCCGCGGCCTGCCCGGGGCCATTCCACCTCATCAGTGAAACAGGTCCCTGCCAGGTTTTCCCCGCTGAATCCCGGGGGACTACGGGGAAAGTCTTTTCGGAAAAAGAAACGGGCCGGGAATTTTTCCCTCCTCCCCGGGCCCCAGGGACTGCCCCATTGACCCCTTCCGGGGACCAGCCCCCCCTGGGGTAGATTTTTACCCTTTGTCCAGCCGGGAGACTCAGGCCATGTGGGGAAATATCCGTGGGGAAAACCGGGAAAAAGGGGGTTTATACGCAAGTCCTACCCCACCCCCGGGGGAGCCGGGTTTTTCTTCGTACGGGAAGAAGGATGGTTTTTCCCCGCCCCTGCATGAACCGGGGGGGGTGAACCCGGGTTTTCCGTGAAAAAACCGGTTTCCCGTTGCCACTAATTAAGGAACCCCCTTTGACCGTTAAAGGAGCCAAGGTTTTCTCCCAAAAAATGGGAAATGCCGGGGTTTCTATTATCAAAGGGTCCGGGGAGGGAAAATGAGTGGGGAAAACGGCGTTTTAATACCCGGACCCGGGCCCTTTTGAATACCTGGTGATTTCCATTCAGTCTGTGCAAATTCCCCCCGCGGTCCCTTTTAGGAGTTCGTAAAAAAGACATTTTTCGGGGGGCCTTTCTCTTCAGTGTTTTCATTTGTGTATCGGACGGGCTTTTTGGTTTTCTTTCCCCCGAAATCCGGACCCATCTATCAAAGGTTGGCCTGGTCCTGCAACGTTTTTCGCAGCAACCCCCTGTACGCCAAGTTGAGAAGTGCGTATTCCCCCAACCCCGTTGCCCTTTCCCCGGTTAAAATTGTCTCCCGGGCCCCAGGCCTGCAAAAAGGGTCCCACTAAAACTGTTTGCTATCTTCCCAAAGGCCACGGGCCTGTTGGGGTTCGAGCCCTTTCAACGTTTTTTTTGGGGTTTGGGCCAAATTAATTTTCGACAGTTTTTATCCCCCTTTTTTTTACACTGGTGGCTCCAAAATTTTGGCTCTCACCAGGAAGAAGGGGCCCTTCCCCCAAAAAATTTTTCCACCAGCCCGGCCGGGAAAAAAGCCTTTGGATTTTTAAGTCGGCCTTTGCTTTTCCCCACCCAAATTTTGTCACGCCCTGATTTCCCGAGAAGCCTTTCTTCTGGGGGGGTGGAATTTCCTTTCGGTGGGGGCGGAGCCCGTTTTTTACTCAAAAGGGTTTCCCCAAAGGGGGAAACCGTCCATGCGGGGTTCTTCCCCCAAAACCCTTTTCGTCGGCAGAGGGAAATATGCTATTGGGGACCGAGAATTGCTCGCTATCCAAGATGGCCCTGGAAGAGTTTGGGGGCATCTTCTGGAGGGGGGCTCGTTTATCCTTTTGAGGTGTATACTGATCACAAAAAATCTTCAGGGACCTCCCGTCGGCCGCGCCTCAAAACCCTTTGGCAAAACACGGTGGTCTCTTTTTTTTTCCGATTTGACTTCCGGATCCCTTTTCGCCCAAACCGAGGGAAAACATCAGGGGGTGATGCTCTCTCTCGCGATCCGAGTCACTGGAAGGGGGCCCGGAAACTCCAAAAACATCCTACCTCCGGAATTTCCTGATCCCCGCAGAAACCCGTTCCCCCTTCGGCAGATACCTCCTTTGGGAAAACCTAAAGTTTCCCGGGCCCTCGGCTTTCGGGAAAGGAAAAACCTGAAAATTTGGGGCCACTGCTCCTTGTTTTGGGAGGACAACCCGGGGCCCGTAGATCGTTCCAGTTTGATCTCTCGGTTTTTTAATGGTTGGGCCCGGGGCTGGCCCAAAGATAAATTTAAAGGGCTTTTTGGGGTTTCCTGTGCTAAATTGTGCCCGGGGGAAATTTGGTTGGGCCCCCCCAAAGGTTCCCCCCGGGCTACTTCGGGCCCCTGCCTAAAAGCCCATTTTTCCATGGTCCATTTTTGGCGATGGGGGTTTCTTTAACCCACCCTTTCCTTTCCCCTTTTTGGGGGAACACCGTGATCTGGGTTTTTGGGAAAAAGGTTTTCGAAAAGTCGCACTTTTGTCCCCAACTGGCCCCGGGGGTTTTTTTCCGCCACACGGGCTGGCCCCCCTGTTCTTTTTTGTCACATTTCCGCATGCAAGGGCCCGCCCCGCAAAACCCCTTTTGGGTGTGGGGTTTAAATTGGGGTCCCTTTCTGGCGCGCCCCTTGCTCCCGATTGCGGGGAAAGTTAGACTTCTCTTCGGGCTTACCCCTCCGCAATTTTAACGGGCCGGGAGAGGGGAGTAAAACCAGATTCTGGGCAGTTACTTACGTCACTTTGTTTCTGCTCGCCAGGATGATTGGTCCGACCTCCTACCCTGGGCCAAATTTTTCATAAAATTTCACTGGATCAGGGTCCTCAGGCGCGTCCCCCTTTTTATTGTTTATGGTCGGCATCCCCGCCCTCCTCTCCCTCTGCCCTCTCCTCCGAGGTTCCCTCGGTGGATGCCTTGGTCCTCGAGCGATCGGGCATCTGGGAGCAGACTCGTCAGTCCCTGCCAGTGTGCTGCCGCCCGTATGAAGGTCCAGGCGGACAGGAAGGGAGACCAGCCCCCAAACCTTTACCTGGTGACCAAGTCTGGCTGTCCGCCAAATTGTCAGGTTAAAAATCCCCAGTTACAAGCTGGGTCCGCGCTTCCTAGGTCCCTTTGAAATCCTGAGCCGTATTAATCCAGTGGTGTATAAGCTCAAACTCCCTCCCACCATGCGGATCCCTAATTCTTTCCATGTATCCCTCCTAAAGCCCGTCGGGTTGAACCGCTTCTCCAGGAAAAGTTGTCCCTCCCTCTCCTGAGTCCTTTAGCCTCCAACATATTTGCGGTCAAAGAGATCTTGGCTATGAGGGTTGTTAGCGGAAAAACGGCAATTCTTGGTTGATTGGGAGGGATTCGGTCCGGAGGAGAGATTTGGGAACCCTGAGGAGAACATCCTGGACCGCGGTCTCGTGTTGACCTTCCCTCCGAACCAAGAAGAAGGGGGGGGCTTAGGGGGGGGGGTACTGTCCCGGGTGGTCCCGCAGCCCCTCGCCCGGGCTGCGGGCGCACTCGTGCTGTCACCCGTCGGGCCCTCGCGGCCCCTGCCGGGCCGCGGGTCGGGTTCCCGGGTTCCCCTTACCTTCCTGCGCTCCTGAGTCCTCCGTCCCCTGGCGGCCGGCGTGCGCGCGCCGGCTCTCGAGGATTTAAAGGGCCAGGACGCCCATTATTGGTTAAGGCTGGCAGGTGACCCTATTTAACCCTCTTCCTTCTGGGTCACCTTTGCCGGATCTTTAGTGCCGTACAGCCTTTAGAGAAAGCTTCCTGTGCCTCGTTGTCTGACTTCCGTGTACCGAACCTCTACGCTCCTTTTTTCCTGACCACGAACCATTGCCGCCTGTCCTGACCTCCTGCCTGTCCCGACTCCGCCTACGCCTCACGATTCTGTACCACGCACTGCCTTGGCTGCCACCGCAAGCAAGTCAGCCAGTGGGCGACCTGGTAGTTCTCCGCCGCAGCAAGTCCATCCGCTTTGCGGCGGGCTCTGGTAAAAAACCGGGTTCTACTTAGATTCCGTCCCCTGGTACGGCTTACACCATCGCTTGCGGTGGTCCAGCGGATCCACTACCTGCA
Organism: Phyllomedusa bahiana; assembly: GCA_025379985.1. Classification (NCBI taxonomy): domain Eukaryota; kingdom Metazoa; phylum Chordata; class Amphibia; order Anura; family Hylidae; genus Phyllomedusa; species Phyllomedusa bahiana. The sequence goes on along the minus strand of JAODAL010049382.1, from coordinate 16,408 downwards.
TTCGTTACAGCCACTTTACTCACCAATGATACAGGAGCAAAGTCCTTGCACATGCTCAATAGCAAAACAAAGACCCCCAAACACCAATGTTCGCGCGCCTCCCGTTCCGCCAAACCGGAAGTGACAAACCGGAAGTGGCAAAAACAAAAGTAATTCACTTCAGCACGTGCGCCCCAACTAGGAACTAGACTGACGAAACGAGTGCAAACGCGCACACGCCCCGGTCCCCGCCATGCAACTAGCAAACCAGTGCACACGCGCCCCATAAACAAGGGCGCACCCCTTGGTGACCCAAGTAACAGGAGGCTTATCATCAAGACTCAATATCGAGTACACAAGGTTACGTTAAATAATCCAATGGATATAAACTACCAATAGTTAAGGCTAAGTAAAATAAAGTGATGGGCAGTAAGACAAAAAAGATATAGAAATATTATATACTCTGACAGTATTGCTAATAAAGAGACTATACCCAACACATGGTATGATATTCTCAACTGATTACCCTATCAACAGAATCCAAAGAAAAGGACCAAAAAAAAACCCCCCAAAAAAACTGAAATTATGAAAATATTATAAAAAACAGCCAAATTGCAGGTTTTCACTAAGACCATCAGGGGTCGTAGTATGTAATCTGAAAATCCACGCGGTTTATTTTTTAAGCGTCTTGTATCCCAATCCACCCCCCCGAGGTGATTTCCTCATGACCTCAAAGATCGAAAATTTCAGGTGGGGTTGGATCATTATTATGACATTCACATACATGTCGAGCTTTCGGTGTATCTCTCTTATGCCTAAAGTCCCTAGTGGGTCGCCAACTCGTCTTCTAAATAGTCTTTTTAGTTTTCCAACATATTTCCCAACGGGCAAGTACAAACTGCATAAATTAAATGACTCCTTCATCTTACAGTTGGAAAAAATCTCTCTTTACAAATGTACGATCTGATTAAAATCAGTGAAAGTCTTTGATGCTCAAAAATGGACATGCCACACAGTTGTCCCCACACCGAAAGGTACCTAGTGGTTGTCGATCCAACCAGGTCCCTGGTTTTTTAGGTGGACTATATAAACTATGCACCAGTCTATCCCTCAATGATCTTCCTTTCCTGAATGTAATCTGAGGAAAATCAGGGAGGACATCTTTTAAATCCTGATCTGACCTCTGGTTTTGCAGCTTCAGACTCCCACTGCCTGCTCAGGTTTTGGGTTGTTCTACAGCTTCAGGCTCCCACTTCCTGTTCAGGCTGTGGGCACTTCTACAGCTTCAGGCTGCCACTTCCTGTTCAGGCTGTGGATGGTTCTACAGCTTCAGGCTCCCTCTTCCTGTTCAGGCTGTGGGCAGTTCTACAGCTTCAGGCTCCCACTTCCTGTTCATGCTGTGGGAGATTCTACAGCTTCAGGCTCCCCCTTACTGTTCAGGCTGTGGGTGGTTCTACGACTTCAGCCTTCCCTTCCGTTTCAGGCTGTGGAGGGTTCTATAGCTTCAGGCTTCTACTTCCTGCTTAGACTGCGGGTAGTTTTACAGCTTCAGGCTCACACTTCCTGTTCAAGTGTGGGCGGTTTTACAGCTTCAGGATCCCACTTCCTGTTTAGGCTGTGGGCGGTTCTACAGCAGTAACTAAGATTTCAGCTCTGCTATTCCTAGCTGAGCCTGTTATAGGGACATTGGTGATGGAGAGTTTTTGACAGCCAGACACAATGCTACAGAGGTCTAAAGGGTTAAAGTTTGTCAGTAAGAAAGATATACAAGCTCCTGTGCTGCTGATAAGACACAGCAGGGAGTGACGTCACAATTCTGACCACTGCTAGAAGAGAAATGCAGCCAGTAGCCTCGGGAAGCTTGTGTACACAAGAAGGAGATAAGAACTGCTCTTACTCTGAAATGAAGCAAAATCAGAACAGCAACGTATTTGGTTATAGTCTTTATTTACCATAGTCTTCATGTTTAAAGCTAACCAATGCAGTAGGAATACCCCTTAAATTGCCAATAAGTAGAGATGGGCGAATTGATTTTAACGAAGTGGAATTTGTTTAGAATTTCAGGAAAACTTCGGTTCTGAACGAAGTCGAAGTTTGGGGTACTTCGGGTGAACGAAGTGTGCTTTTGATTGATAAAATGGCTGCAAGCACATGGCGTTACATGGGGCAAAGCACTCTGGGAGGAAGAAGGGCATAGCCTGCATGACATGTGCAGAGATGAAGCCAATCAGAGACCGGCGGGATTCTGTGACGTCACCGCACTATATAAGTCCGGACGCCATGCTCGTTCCTCACATTGCTCTCTCTGTGCCGTGTTGTAGCTGCTGCAGCTGCAGCAGCCGAGATCTCACACAAAAGAAATTAGTTTTATACAGCGATGTTTTGGGGGTGTCACAGCTTGTCTCAGAGACTACTCCTCTTCCGTTCTAATTCTGATTTTGTGGGGTATTGGAATTGAAGTCCAGTGTGCGTCCAATTCTGCTGCATATAAATTTTAATGGCACCTGGTCAGTTTTGGAGCACATTGAATATCCAAGTGTGTTCTAAGCCTGTTTTTGCTGTTGTATTCAGTAAAAGAAACAGCGTTTTAACACGCCACATACCAGTTAATTTTTTCCTGGTGATTTCTGTAGCGCAATTTATATCCAAGGGTTACCCAAGCTTCTTAGTGGGTTCATTTGGAGTCAAATATAGGGTGTGTATTTATCATATACAGATTAGAGATGGGCGAATTGATTCTAACGAAGTGGAATTCGTTTAGAATTTCAGGAAAACTTCGGTTCTGAACGAAGTCGAAGTTTGGGGTACTTCGGGTGAACGAAGTGTGCTTTTGATTGATAAAATGGCTGCGAGCACATGGCGTTACATGGGGCAAAGCACTCTGGGAGGAAGAAGGGCATAGCCTGCATGGCATGTGCAGTGATGAAGCCAATCAGAGACCGGCGGGATTGTGTGACGTCACCGCACTATATAAGTCCGGGCCCGACGCTGGGAGCTCATACCGCTCTCACTGTACTGATCAGGGAAGGTGCTGCCGTGGCTGCTTGTAATAGCTCTTACTGAAGAACTGATTTTTTATACAGTGATTTTTGGCTGGTGTCAGCTTGTCTCAGAGACTGCTTCTCTTAACGTTCTATTTCTGATGTTGTGGTGTATTGGATCTGAAATCCAGTGTGCGTCCACTGCAGCTGCATATACATTTTAATGCTATCTGCTCACAGCACATTGAATATCCAAGGGGAAATCCAAGCCTGTTCCTGTTGTATTTATTTAAAGAAAACACGTTTTTACAATACAAATACCACTTCATTTTGGTGCTCAATTATTTTGCGCAATTTACATCCAGGGGTTAATTAAGCGTTGTTCTGCTGTTGTGGTCACTAAAATAAACCGTCTTTTTCACCGCCAAAAATAAATTTTTCCTGTAGCCTAATTCAAAGGCGAAGGTTAATTACAATTTTTTCTCTTGTTGTGTAGCGTAAAAAACACGCAATTGTAACACACTACAAAGTTCGTAGTTTGTGGTTGCTCAATTGTTTGGCGCAATTTACATCCAGGGGTTAATTAAGCATTGTTTTGCTGCTGTGGTGACTAAAATAAACCGTCTTTCACCACCAAACAAGAAATTTGTCCTGTAGCATAATTCACAAGCGAAGGTTAATTCCATTTTTTTCTCTTGTTGGGTTGCTTAAAAACACGCCATTGTAACACGCTACAAAGCTAGTAGTTTGTGGCTGCTCAATTCTTTGGCGCAATTTACATCCAGGGGTTAACTAAGTTTTTTTCTGCAGTTGTACTCAGTAAAAGAAACTTACTTTTTTACCGCCACAGAAGAAATTCGGTAGCATAATTCATATCCGAAGGTTAATTAAGCCTGTTTGTGCTTTTACATTCAGTAAAATACACAGAGTTTTTAAACGGCACATACAAGAAAATTTTTCCTGCCCATTTGTGGAGCGCAATTTATATCCAAGGTTACCCAAGCTTGTTACTGGGTTAATTTGGAGTCAAATACAGGGTGTGTATTTATCAAAATACAGATATCTTCATCAAACAGTGTCTGTACATTTAGTACAAAAGTATGTCAGACAGGGAGGTGGCAGGCTCTTCACCTGCGAGTGGTAGAGGCACAAACATTCCTGGAACAGGCTCAGGTCGCAGCACAGCAAGGGGACGTCGCAGCAGGGGTCACTCGGTGAGGCCACAACTGCCGTGTCATCTAGCGGCCGTGTACTGACTAGCAACCCAATGGTTCTTGGATTGGTTGACTAGGTCATCCACTTCCTCCCAGATGACATCTGACAACCCCAGCCAAGAGTCGGTGGGAAACGTCAGACACAACCCTTATTTGGCATGGCCCAGGAGCGGGTCAGGGGGCCCTCACCTGTCCTAAAACCCGCCTCTGTCCCATCCGGTTCCCTCAGCCAGAGATCTACTATGTGGTCTGGGCTCAGCGCCACTATATAGCGAGGGTGAACAATTTGAGGAGGGCAGTCAGCAGCTACTTGGCAGCGAAGAAATGGGGCCAATATCCCCTGCTTCTTGAAGTAGGCAGCAAAGTATAGATGTTGAGAGTGGCATGGGAGGTCATGTTGTGAGGGGTCAGCCTCTGCATACCAAGACCAGTGTTGGGGGACAGCAGTGACGATGAAACACAAATAGAAGATGATGTAGCCGACCACACTTGGGAGCCGGGTGAGGCAAGGGCTTCATCATCGTCAGGAGAAGATGGCGTCAGCCTGCGCGTCAGGCAGCGGTGTAGCCAGCAAGTGGGTTGTGTGGCCGTGAGTCAGCAGGGTAGCAGCAGTGTGAGGTCGGGAGCAAAGCGGCCACGGGGTAAAAAACCCGCTTCGCAGGTCCAAGAAAGTAGCGGCACAGGGGCTCAGCGAGGCAGCGGCGGCAGTAGTCACTCAGCGGTGTGGCAGTTCTTTGCTAAGACACCGGAGGAGCCGAATATGGGTATATGTAGAATCTGTAGGCAGAAAGTGAAGCGTGGCCAGGGAGCTAACGTTGGCACCACGGCCCTGCGTCAACACATGCAGCGTCACCATCCGGTGGCCTAGGAGAAACATTGCTCAGATGTAGTTGTCCATCCTGCCGCCGCAGCAACAGCAGCAGCAGCAGCGCCCAGTGGCACGCAAGCCAATGCAGCCAGTCAAAGCACCACCACCTCTGCAGAAGGGACTGGTTTCTCTTTGACATCATCTCCCGGTCCAGATGCTCCTGCTCCTCGCTACTCATGGAGCCAGCAGTCGTTCAGCGAGGCGATTGCAAAGAGACAACAGTATGCGTCCAACCATCCTAAGGTGCAGCAGCTGACCGTGCTCCTGTCCATGTTGTTGGTGCTGCAGTCCCTCCCTTTCCAAATGGTGGACTCTGCACCATTCAGAGAACTAATGGCTTGTGCCGAGCCAAGATGGAGAGTTCCAAGCTGTAATTTCTTTTCCAAAAAGGCAGTACCATAAGCACTTCATAAATATGTAGAACAGAAGGTGGGCCAGTCCTTGAGCTAATCGGTGTGTTCCAAGTTGCACGGCAGCGCGGACGTCTGGAGCTGTAACTACAGTCAGGGCCAGTACATGTCCTTTACGGCCCACTGGGTGAATGTGCTTCCTGCCCAGGCACACCAACAACTTGGACAGGAGACGGCGCTTTCTCCTCCACATTGTCAAACTGCGGCTCCTGCGCCAATGTCCGCCTCCTCCTCCTCCACCACCACCACCATCTCAGCCTCCACAAGTACTGCTCCATCATACCACATGTGTAGGGCACAGCGGTGTCATGCAGTTCTACACCTGGCTTGCCTCGGCGAACGAAGTCACACAGGGGAGGAACTGCTCCGCGTCATGCAGCAAGAAATTGATGTGTGGCTTTTTCCGCGCCAACTGCAAATCGGAACCATGGTGACGGACAATGGGAGTAACATGGTGACCGTGCTGCACCGAGAAGGGATGGTCCATGCGCACTGCATGGCGCACGTGTTCAATCTGGTTGTGAAAAGGTTCCTGAAGTCTTTCACCGATCTTCTGAAGATTCTTAAAATGGCCAGGAAACTGTGCATGCACTTCATCCATTCCTACAAAGCCAGGAACACCCTTCTCGAGTTGCAGCGGCAGAACGGCCGCCACCAACACACTCTGATATGCACTGTTTCCACCCGTTGGAATTCCAGCCTGCACATGTTGGACCGACTGTATCAACAGAGAAAGGCCATTAACGATTTTTGATGATCCAGGCGGACAGGAGTACTCCTCTGTGTAACTTTGATGTCAGCCAGTGGCAGCTCATGCATGACACCTGCCATTTGTTGAGGCCATTCGAGGAGGCCACGTTATTTGTCAGTCGCCAGGACTACGGGATGAATAACGTCATTCCACTGCTTCATGTCCTGGAACAGATGCTGAAAAATCTGTCTGGGCAGGGGACTGGAGACGTGGCGACTACATCTCGCGGCCACATGAGTCCGGTGGGGACTGAAATGGAGGAGGAGGAGGAGGAGGAGGACATTGGAGCAGAAGCATTGTCTGGTGAAATAAGTGGATTTTCTACCCAGGTGACAAGAGAGGAGGAGCAGGAGCAGCTGGAGGAGGTAGATGGAGATGAGGAAGACGAGGCAGATGACGCGCAAGCACCGTGGCAGTATACAGTGGAGATGGAGGCAGGGAGCCCCTCGGAGTCACTTGTGCAGATGGCCTGCAGCATGCTGATTTGCCTCTCTAGTGACAGCCGAATAGTCAGCATCCGGCAGAGGGATGACTTCTGGCTCTCCACCCTATTGGACCCTCGCTACCGGTCCAAAATGGGAGCCTTTTTCCCAGCTATTGAGAGGGAGGACAAACTCAAATACTATAGGGAAATCCTCCATAGTCAGTTGGCCGCTGCCTATGTGCGGCATCGTCCCTCCTCTGACAGGTCTGACCGGGGGGTTCTTCAGCGCTCACGTATTACTGCCGCGACTGCTGGGGGAAGGTGGTGGGGGGGGGTAGGAGCAGTACCAGCTCCATCAGCAGCAACCTAAGTCTGGAGTCACTGATGAGCAGCTTCCTTCCCCCGCCTAGTGAGGAGGGCAGTAGCAGCAGCAGGACCTGGAGAAGACCCTGAACAAACTGGTGGTGTCCTACTTGGACAGCACTCTGCCACACCTGTGAGAAGATCTGCTGGACTCCTGGGCAGCCCAACTGGATGTAGGGCTGCACCGTGCCGAGTTTTCAATGGAGAAGTTGTCCTGCCCGGCCAGTAGTGTGGCATCAGAGCGGGTGTTCAGTGCGGCGGGGGCCATCGTTACCCCAAGGAAAACCCGCTTGTCCATGGAAAATGTGGAACGACTGACCTTTGTCAAGATGAGTCAGGCGTGGATCGGCCAGGATTTCCACACACCAATGCCTTAGGCGTTAGACTACATCAGCCATGATGCCTCACCCAAACTGTGAGAAATGAGTCTGGGTTCAAATTACCTGCCTCAGCCACTATTCTGATGCCGCCATCCGCCTGATGCCACACATCTGCTGACAGTTTCTCCATTTGCCACCAACCATCCTTATCAGGGACTGGTGTTGCCACCCACCTCCACACTCTGTCATTGTGCCAATGTCTGACCTCATGCTGCTGCTGTGGCTGCTGCCGTGACCTCCACACTGTGTCATTGTGCCACTGTCTGACCTCATGTTGTTGCTCCTGCCGCCGTCACCTCCACTCTCTGTCATTGTGCCACTCTGTGGCCTACTCCATTTTTTGCCACATCCAGAATGGCATTGTGCCACTGTCTGACCTCATGCTGCTGCAGACGTCAGCTCCACTCTTTGTCATTGTGCCACTGTGTGGCCTAGTCCTGTTTTTGTCACATCCAGAATTTGATTGTGCCACTGTCTGACCTCATGCTGCTGCTGCCGTGACCTCCACTCTCTGTCATTGTGCCACTCTGTGGCCTACTCCTGTTTTTGCCACCTCCAGAATGTGATTGTGCCACTGTCTGACCTCATGCTGCTGCTGCCGTGACCTCCACTCTCTGTCATTGTGCCACTCTGTGGCCTACTCCAGTTTTTGCCACCTCCAGAATGTCATTGTGCCACTGTCTGACCTCATGCTGCTGCCGCCATCACCTCCACTCTCTGTCATTGTGCCACTCTGTGGCCTACTCCTGTTTTTTCCACCTCCAGAATGTGATTGTGCCACTGTCTGACCTCATGCTGCTGCTGCCATGACCTCCACTCTCTGTCATTGTGCCACTCTGTGGCCTACTCCAGTTTTTGCCACCTCCAGAATGTCATTGTGCCACTGTCTGACCTCATGCTGCTGCTGTGGCTGCTGCCGTGACCTAGACACTGTGTCATTGTGCCACTCTGTGGCCTATTCCTGTTTTTGCCACCTCCAGAATGTGATTGTGTCACTGTCTGACCTCATGCTGCTGCCACCGTCACCTCCACTCTCTGTCATTGTGCCACTCTGTGGCCTACTCCTGTTTTTGCCACCTCCAGAATGTGATTTTGCCACTGTCTGACCTCATGATGCTGCCGCCGTCACCTCCATTCTCTGTCATTGTGCCACTTTGTGGCATACTCCTGTTTTTTCGACCTCCAGATTGTGATTGTGCCACTGTCTGACCTCGTGCTGCTGCCTCCGTCACCTCCACTCTCTGTCATTGTGCCACTCTGTGGCCTACTCCTGTTTTCGCCACCTCCAGAATGTCATTGTGCCACTGTCTGACCTCATGCTGCTGCCGCCGTCACCTCCACTCTCTGTCATTGTGCCACTCTGTGGCCTACTCCTGTTTTTGCCACCTCCAGAATGTCATTGTGCCACTGTCTGACCTCATGCTGCTGCTGCTGTTGATGCCGTCAACTCCACACTGTGTCATTGTGCCACTCTGTGGCCTACTCCTGTTTTTGCCACCTCCAGAATGTCATTGTGCCACTGTCTGACCTCATGCGGCTGTGGCTGCCGCCGTCACCTCCACACTCTGTCACTAATGTTGCCACCTGAGCTCTCAGCTTGTTTTTTTTCCAGCTTTCACTGGCATGACTTTATCAGGCAACATTCCCGCTTCAGTTTTTTGGTCAGTTTTGCCCTCTTAAGTGCCCAGGGAATTTTATAGTGAAGCGATTCTAAGAGCGGCGGCAGTCATGTGTGTGTCATACTAAAATACAACATTGTATGAAGACCAAACCAAGCTCCCTCTGCATATTTAAGCATGGCACAACATTCTATAGCACCCTGCAGGCTCTGTGCAGCCTGGAAATAGCTGTTTTTTAACGCGATTCGTCCCGAAGTAATTCGGAACGAAGTTATTTTTTGTCGGGAAATTCGGCGAAGTGAGTGAACCCAATTTTGAGAAATTCGCCCAACTCTAATACAGATTTTGAACAAACAGTATGTCAGACAGAGAGGTGACAGGCTCTTCACATGCGAGTGGCAGTGGCACAACATTCCTGGAGCAGGCCCAGGTCGCAGCACAGCAAGGGGACGTCGCAGCAGTGGTCATTCGGTGAGGCCACAACTGCCAGTGTCATTTAGCGGCCGTGTGTTGACCAGCAACCCAAGGGTTCTTGATTGGTTGACTAGGTCATCCACTTCCTGCCAGATGACATCTGACAACCCCAGCCAAGAGTCGGTGGGAACGTCAGACACAACCCTTAGTTGTCATGGCCCGGGCGTGGGTCAGCGGCCCTCACCTGTCCTCAACCCGCCTCTGTCCCATCCGGTTCCCTCAGCCAGAGATCTACTATGTGGTCTGGGCTCAACGCCACTATACAGCGAGGATGAACAATTTGAGGAGGACATTCAGCAGCTACTTGGCAACGAAGAAATGGGGCCAATATCCCCTGCTTCTTGCAGTATGCGGCAAAGTATAGATGTTGAGAGTGGCATGGGAGGTCATGATGTGAGGGATCAGCCTCTGCATACCAAGACCGTTGAGGAGCAGTGAAGATCAAACAATAATCGATGATGATGTAGCCGACCGCACTTGGGAGCCGGGTGAGGCAAGGGCTTCATCATCGTCAGGAGAAGAGGGCGTCAGCTTGCGCGTCAGGCAGCGGCACAGCCAGCAAGTGGGTTGTGTGGCTGTGAGTCAGCAGGGTAGCAGCAGTGCGAGGTCGGGAGCCAGGCAGCCACGTGGTATAAAACCCGCTTCGCAGGTCCAAGAAAGTAGTGGCACAGGGGCTCAGCGAGGCAACGGCGTTAGTAGTCACTCAGTGCGGAGCGTTGGCGGTAAAATCCGATACTCGGCGGTGTGGCAGTTCTTTGCTAAGACACCGGAGGAGCCGAATATGGGTATATGTAGAATATGTGGGCAGAAAGTGAAGCGTGGCCAGGGAGCTAACGTGGGCACCACGGCCTTGCGTCAACACATGCAGCGTCACCATCCGGTGGCCTGGGAGAAACGTGGCTTAGATGTGATGGTCCATCCTACCGCCGCCGCAGCAGTGCCCAGTGGCACGCATGCCATTTCAGCCAGTCAAGACTCCACCACCTCTGCAGAAGGGAGCTATTTCTCTGTGCCATCATCTCCCGGTCCAGATGCACTCTGCCACCCCAGTTAGAAGATCCGCTGGACTACTGGGCAGCCAAACTGGATGTGTGGCAGCAACTTGCCGAGTTTGCAGTGGAGAAGCTGTCCTGCCCGGCCAGTAGTGTGGCATCAGAGCGGATGTTCAGTGTGGCGGGGGCCATCGTTACCCCAAGGAGAACCCGCTTGTCCACGGGAAATGTGGAACGACTGACCTTTGTCAAGATGAATCAGGCGTGGATCGGCCAGGATTTCCACATACCAATGCCTTAGGTGTTAGATTACATTAGCCATGACGCCTCACCAAAACTTTGATAAATGAATCTGGATTCAAATTACCTGCCTCAGTCACTATTCTGATGCCACCACCCGCCTGATGCCACACATCTACTGCCAGTTTCTCCATCTGCCTACCACCATCTTTACCAGGGACTGGTATTGCCATCCACCTCCACACTCTGTCATTGTGCCACTGTCTGACCTCGTGCTGCTGTTGCTGCCAGGACCTCCACACTCTGTCATTGTGCCACTGTCTGACCTCATGCTGCTGCTGTGGCTGTTGCCATGACCTCCACACTCTGTCATTGTGCCACTGTCCCCCAAGCACTCCCAAACACCATGGCAGTATACAGTGGAGATGGAGGCAGGGAGTCCCTTAATATCACTTGCGCACATGGCCCGCAGCATGCTGATTTGCCTGGCTAGTGACAGCCGAATAGTCACCATCCGGCAGAGGGATGACTTCTGGCTCTCCACCCTTTTGGACCCTTGCTACCGGTCCAAAATGGGAGCCTTTTTTCCAGCTGCTGAGAGGGAGGACAAACTCAAATACTATAGAGAAATCCTCTGTAGTCAGTTTGCTAACATTCCAAAACAATTCTACTTCCATCAGCTTCTTCATTAATACCTAAAAAAGTTCCAACCCAGTTTATTATGAAATATAAACATGGTAGTTTGAATCCAGTTTCTGCGTGACACCAATTTGTTGAAATGCAGCGTATGGAATTGAAGGAGACCCTAAATACAGGGAATGTTTTAGGTGCTTATTTTGCATTCGGTGCCATTAGTGATGGAATTTAGTACAAAACTGGAATACTGAAGTACAAGCAAATGCTGCAAAACTGGTTTTGGATGAGCTTCCTCAGTATGAAGAATGTGAATCGTATTTCCAAATTACAGACAGGAAAAACCGCCTCCGTCTCCTCCTTGAGCCTCGTCTGTCATATCCGTGTACCGTACCTCTTGCTTCCGTCCCTTGACCACGATCCTTGCCGGCTGTCCTGACCTTACGCTTGTCCCCGACTCCGAGTTTGCCTTACGATTTTGTACCTCGCTACACCTCGGCTGCCACCGCAAGCAAGTCACGTCAGGGGTAACGACCTGGTAGACTCCCGCCGCAGCAAGTCCATCCCGCTTTGCGGTGGGCTCTGGTGAAAACCGGGACTTACTTAGATTCCGCTCTCTGGCTTGGCTATTGCCATCGTCCCCTTACTGTGCTGCGATCTGTGGCGGCTCCGGTAACCTACTACTGTGTTCTTTGACGCTATTGTAGGATCTTAGCCCTCAGCTTGTTTTTTTCCAGCTGGCGCTGCCATGACTTTATCAGGCTGCATTCCCGCTTCAGTTTTTTGGTCAGTTTTGCACCCATAAGTGAATTTTAAAGTGAAGCGATTCTAAGAGTGGCGGCAGTCATGTGCGTGTCATACTAAAACACAGCATTGTATGAAGACCAAACCAAGCCCCCTTTGCATATTTAAGCATGGCACAACGTTCTACCACACCCTACAGGCTCTGTGCAGCCAGGAAATACCTGTTTTTTAACGTGATTCGTCCCAAATTACGGATTTTGTTGGGAAATTCATCGAAGTCGGCGAACCGAATTTTTGAGAAATTCGCCCATCTCTACCAATAAGCTCAATGGGTTCAATTTAACTTCATGCTCATCTACAACCTAGAAGACAAGAACGTTTGACTCTCTCCTGGAGTATCCTGCACATGTTATTGAACCAATTTGTAGCCTTGCTTCGGCTATAGCCTCCCATGTAGCTCAGGGTGAATCTCTTGTATCATCTGGTCTCTTCAGCAAAGTGTTATTATAATCTCATTCATTCCTATCACCAGGACATCAAGGGTTTAATGGACCTGTGAGCTCCTATCCCCTATTCAATGGTGGACTGGTTAGAGAACAGATGCCAAAGACTTTGGGGGACATGTATGATCGGAGCTTTCACACATTTTCAGCCGTATAATGCGCCTCACTGTGCCGGCTCCGCCATCGGACGCACCTGCACTGTTAGGCGCAAGGTTCACCACTTTGTAATGCGCCTAACATGAAGGGGCATTCTGGGGCAGGATGCACCACATTCGAAAACTCCGACGCATGTATGAATGCCGGTCGGCAAAGTGAGGCGCCTTACAGCTCCGACAGGCAGACCTATCTCAATGTGGTCTGTCTGCCGGAGGCATCGAAGTTTTCACCGCATTTATGAGCGCACTTCGGCACCGACATACATCAGGCGCAGTTTTCCTGGTAAAAAAAGTGAAAATAGGCGCTTCGACGCGCCGATCTTCATACATGTCCCCCTTTGTCTTTTCCGGCACCATGTTCACAGACATCTCTATGGACTTCACCACTGATTTACCTTTCAGCCAATGTTTCACTACTATTTGAATTTTCTAAAATGGCTTGTCCTGTGCTCCTTCTGAACCAAAACTATCCCGGGGTTTTTTTAAAGGGGAGGTGTCAACCTTTCGAACTATTGATCCAATTTTGGTTTTCACATCCCTTTTGGTTTTTACTGGCCTTCCACATCATGTTGGTGCAAGGCCTTCCCCACATGGGGGGGCATCCCAGGGGCCTTTAAAAACACATTTTGGGGTGCATCCACGCTTCCACATCATTTTGGGGCACCCAGGTTCCCTTTTGGGCAACTGGCCTTCACATCTGTTGTGCATTTCCACGGCCTTCCACATCTGTTTTTGCACCAGGTTCCACATATTTGGTCACCTGCCTTCCAAATGTTTTTGATCCTGGCCTTCCCTTTGTTGGTGCATCCCGGCCTTCCCACATGTTGGTGCATCCATGGCCTTTTCCCACTTCATGTTGGGAAACATCCACGGCTTCCACACATTTTATGTTTCCACGGCCTTCCCTCCTTTGGGTGCATCAGGCCTTCACTCATTTTGGTGCATCCACGGCCTTCCACATCTCGTTGGTGCATACATGGCCTTCCACATCATGTTGGTGCATCCACGGCCTTCCACATCATGTTGGTGCATCCACACCCCTTCCCCCATTTGGTGATACTGACCTTCCCTTTTTTTGGTGCAAAAAGACCTCCCCATTTTTTGGGTGCATACATGACCTTCCAATCATGTTGGTGCAAAATGGCCCCACATCAAAGGGTGAATCATGCCTAAACACATCATGTTGGTGCATACATGGCCTTTTATGTCGTGGTGGTGCATACATGGCCTTCCACATCCTGTTGGTGAATACATGGTCTTCCACTATGTTGGTCAAAAATGCCCTTTCCCATTTTATTGAGCTACACCCCTTACTTTATGTTGGTGCAACGGGGTTTCACATCTTGTTAGCCATTACAGGGCCCCTTAAAATCTGTTGGTTCATACATGACCTTCCCCATCATGTTGTGTCCAAGTTCTGGAAAGCTTTGTCAAAAGGCCTGATACCCCCTTGGGATGTAAAATTTAAAATTTACAATAAATTCACCCTTTTTTTTAAAATAAAGGCACAATGAGCTTGTGACTCGGGGGCCCCCAGGGTATAACGATAATTGGGAAAATTTTCATGATGACTTATACTCCCATGGCATAAAGAACTTTTTCAGGAAATAAATACTCTGTTTCTTTCATTTCTTTTTTTTTGTTTTGAAGTCCCAGGGGCCCGGGCTGTATTCTGTCATCAAAATTGGGGAAGATTTTGTAGGGGGATTGCCGTTATATTACTTATTTCCCAACACAGCTGAATTAATTTTAAAAGAAAAAAGGAAAGAACCCCCTAAGGGAACTGGTGGCTTTGAACTATTTGGACCTTCTGTGTCTCTAATTTTTTGATTTTACTCTTCATACGTCCTATTTACTCTCACTCCATTGGTTAAGCCATCATAGTGTAGTATTCGAGCTATAGGCTGACCTTAGATTTATATCTAATGCTTTTTATGATCAGGTCTACTTTTTTTTCCACCAATTCCTTACTTTGTTTTACACTTTATTCCCTGGATCTGTAGAAATCCTTTAGTCATTGAGAGTACAGATAGGGTGGAATTCTACTATAAAGTGTCCGAAGGTCAAGCACAACTCTTCTTCTTCTATCCCTTCAGTTGTGTCCTACCCTTGGTAGATCTGTAGATCTGTAGGACTCTGTAGATCAGTTCTTACCAGGTTTCCCTAATTTCTTTCAATAGCTTGATGTTCATTCCTCTGTCATTGTTGATAATATCCAACTAATAGTCCATTGGTCTCCTTGACCATCCTAAGTAGCATATCCTTCACTTCGCTCATCACATGACCAAAATAGACAGGTTTTTAAGACCAAAATGATTCCTAAAAGTCCAACAACAGTCAAAAAAATTGTTGGAGGTGTTTTGCCAACTATTTGTGGAGTCGCATATGGCTTTAAAGAAGACAACACCAAAGGCTTTATAAACTTTATTATATAAAGAACTAAGTGATTACATAAGATAAAGGAAGATAGTGTGATATTGTGTATACTTTTGGGATAATAGATTATAAAGGCAAAGCACGCATAATATTTGGTTTACAATATTACACACACCTATTTTATGGTCACTGCTTCATCAGGAAACTTATAAGCATTATCTAAACGGCATCAGCTGGTAAAACACGGGCCAGCGAAGATAGAGAGATAATCCTTAGATCACACCGTTTCCGGTGCCCCCTTATACTGGTCCAAGCTTCACCAGGAATCTTATCAGCATCATCTATCCATAACATCAGCTTGGAGAAGCGGCCAGCGAAGGTAGAGAGATATTCCTGAGTTACTACACTGTGGAGGCGAGGCGTCCCTCTATAGCCTACAGGTCCAGCTACTTCTAACTTTGCAGCAAACTTTCTCAGCTTATATCTTATTTGAAACAAATGCCTGAGTAGCCAAGTGTTACGCAAGCTGACAGATTAGTACTTTTCCAGTATAAGGCCTCCCTCCTTCGAATGGCCAGTTCTTAAGAGGTTAACCTGGCACTGGAAAAAACCCATGACTTGATGCTGAACACCCCCGAGTCATGAACACCTGGGTTCCCATAATCACTCTCTAACCCTGCTGGGTAGTATTATCTCAGTTACAGCGTTCCCAAAACAATGAGGCCCTGATAACAATCCTCTGTGTCAATATGCACTGCTTCTCAGCTACAAGAAGTTAGCAAATTTACAGCTTAAGATCTATTATTCTTAAAGAGATACTGACAATCTGGATTCCGGATTGTCAATAAATCTCTTAGCACTACAGGAGGGTCCAAAGAGCCCTAGTTCTGACATTTAGTACAGAAATGTTGTGGGCTTATTATAATTTGTTTGTTTTTATACACGTTCACAAATGTTTGCTCACAGCATAGCCTTGTAGCCTTGTATTGACGAAGCAGTTGTTACTAGACAAATGTTCTGTTACAACCCATGTAGAGATATAGGAAACTACTATAGTGCCTGATTCCCCTAGATAACCCAAATATTCACCCTCATCATCAAACAGACCTTTTCAATTATAGGAGGAACAAAATGGATAACCTGTCATTCTCTAAAGAATTCCAGTTTTTGACCTTCTCGACCAGATATGATTATAGCCTAGTTTTTTTCGGTGCCTTTTCCCTCATCTACGTGAGTGGAGTACTTGTAAATTTGGCAGTCATTACAGTAGTGTGTTCAAAATCTCATTTACACACTCCGATG
>JAODAL010049381.1:0-28228 GCA_025379985.1 Phyllomedusa bahiana | reverse complement strand
CACCCCCCTTGGGGCCACTCCTGTTTTTCCCACCTCCAAAGTCATTGTGCCACCCCTGACCTATGCGCTGCTTCCGTGACCCCCAACTGTGTCATTTGCCACTCTGGGCCTACTCCTGTTTTTGCCACCTCCGGGATGTCATTTGCCACCCCTTTATCTCAGCGCCCCGCCGTAAACCTCCACACGGGTGATTGGCCCACTCTTGGCCAATACCCTTGTTTTGCCGCCTCCAGAATGTCATTGTGCCACGGGCCTGACCTCATGCTGCTGGGGCTGCCGCCGTCACCTCCACACTCTGTCACTAATGTTGCCACCTGAGCTCTCAGCTTTTTTTTTTTTCCAGCTTTCGCTGCCATGATTTTATCGGGCAACATCCCGCTTCAGTTTTTTGGTCAGTTTTGCCCTCTTAAGTGCCCAGGAATTTTATAGTGAAGCGATTCCTAAGAGCAGCGGCAGTCAGTGCGTGTCATACTAAAACACAACATTGTATGAAGACCAAACCAAGCTCCCTCTGCATATTTAACATGGCACAATGTTTCTACAGCACCCGCAGGCTCTGTGCAGCCTGGAAAAGCTGTTTTTTAAACGTGATTCGTCCGAAGTAATTCGAACAAAGTTATTTTTGTCGGGAAATTCGGCGAAGTGAGCGAACCGAATTTCGAGAAATTCGCCCATCTCTAGATATAAGGTAACACACAGTGCAATGTATATGGCTATATAGCCGCAGAATGGTTAGGGCACCAGTGCTGACCCTTGTCCAAAAGCACCTACAATGGGCACATTTACCATCTGTTATGCCTCAGTTATACACCTTGGCCATATTTCTTATGTGCTTTGTATTGATATACTCTATTTCTTTGTTTCAGCTGCGACAGCTTTATCTAGTGACTGTTTGGGCACACTTCTAGTTAGCACATATTATGATAACTTTTCCCAGTAAAGCTGCCATAGCCATATCTCATGCCCTGCTGAGTGCTGGCATCATAGAGTCATCTTCATCAGCAGCCATTTTCTCCTAGACATATGTAGATGGAAGACATGTAGAACCATTCTCTTCCATTCAGAACCTACAGTTAGCATCGCTGGTAACGTTAAACTGACATTCAGGGCTACACATTGTATAGTGTTGTATTCTATGGCAATAGCTGTTGTTTACAGTAAGTTATCGTGTCCATGCTTGCTGCAAACAGGAAAACACATGTACCCTGTACCCTCCCGTGTACATGTCTGCACACTCTCCATCCTGTATTGTATTTTATGCACATGTAAATATGCCTGCATTGTCTTGTGTATACTTCATGCTTGCATTCTGTTACATCATGGTAAATGTATGTTTTGTATGTTCCACAGTTTTACACTATCCTATTCAATAAAGTTGAAATCAGATATCGCTTCTTGTCAGTGACTTGCTGAGAAAGAGTTTAGGAGCCTGTCAACTTATGCTCCTCACACATAGGGAGGACAGAACAACAACAGAACTTGACTATGGTGCAACGGAAGAAGGGGGGCCGGGTCCATGAATCCTTTTTTTACTTTTTTGGGGGATGGCCGGGTCAGTGTGACCTTACCGGGGAAAAGAAGGGCAAAGAATACACTATTGAAAGAAGACAAGCCGCCGGAGACAGTGTGATGTTCTGGGCAATGTTCTCCTTTGGAGATCTTGTGTCCTGGCCTCATGTGGATGTTACATGACCTGCCCCCACTTAAAAATGTACAAACAATCCAAACCCTTTCAGGGCAGAAAAATTTCTCTAATAGCAGTAGCCACTTTCTGCAGGATAACGCCTCGCCAACAATGCAAAAAGTGTTCAGGAATGAGGAAGATGACAAAGGATTTAACATGGCATCCAACTTCTCCACATCTCAGTCCAATCGAGTATCTGTGGTATGTGCTGGAAAAACAAGTCAATCCATGGAGGCAGCACGTCACTACTTACAGGACTTAAAGGATCTAATGCTACTGTCTTGGTGCGGGATACCAAAGGACACCTTCAGAGGTCTTTTTGAGCTCTTGCTTCAAAGGGTCAGAGGTGTCTTGGGGATATCTTTATACAGTACATATATACAGAGGGTGAAATAAATATTGAACATGTCACCAATTTTCTAAGTAAATATATAGTATCTCAAAAAAGTTAGTACACCCCTCACATTTTTGTAAATATTGTGTTATACCTTTTCATGGGACAACACTGAAGATATGACACATATGATACAATGTAAAGTAGTCAATGTACAGCTTAACAGTTTAAATTTGGTGTGCCCTCAAAATAACTCAATACACAGCTATCAACGTCTAAACCGCTGGCAACAAAAGTGAGTGCACCCCTAAGTGACAATGGACAAATTGTGCCCAAAGTGTCAATATTTTGTGTGGTTGCCATTTTCCAGCACTGCTTTAACTCTTTTGGGTATGGAGTTCACTAGAACTTCACAGGTTGCAGCCACTGGCATCCTCTTCCTCTCTTTCATGACACTGTAAGCCGAGTACCGAGGGCAGGTTTTCCGGAATACAGCGAAGTCACGGACAAAACACGACTCCAACACCAGCTCAACAACGGTTTGTTTTACTGAATTTTCTGGAACAAGATGGTGAACAGATCCCAGAAACACAAATTTTACAAATACGTACCGGGCCCCTTGCTGCACAGCGCGCCGCCAGAATTTACTCTCTGGATGCCCGGTAATTTTACCTAACCGTGGGGTTCGGAAAGGCCGATAACCCCTTACCTTCTTAACACCCTAACCCCCACCAACGGAACAATTGTGTTTTGTGGCAGTTGCAGGGGCTCGTGGTGCAGCACAGCAGCTTACACAGCTTAAATGTTTTAAACCCACTTCCCTCCCAAACACACGTGACACAAACTTTCCTTCACAGATGAACCTTTTTCAAGTAGCTAAGGGGGAATACAAACTCTCCAAGTCCTGAAAAAGGAGGAGTATTTGGGAAACCCTCCTTTGGCCTGTAACTGAGCCTAACTAACTAAACTAATATCAGGCCTTCTCACAGTCCTGAACTCGTTGGCATGCAAAACATCCCTGAGTAACCTTAAAGATGGCCGGCAATTCCTGTTTCCAGTGCAGATGGATGGAATGGATGGGTCCGGCTGCAGACAGTTCTCTCTCTATCTTGGCAGCTTTCCTTCTTGTCCAGGAGTTTCTCTCTCTCCTCTGGATGGCTCTGTATAGACAGTCAGGTTCTCCTCTGTCCCTGGAATGACTGTGAATCCTGCTCCTTTAGCTCAGTCTCTGTCTCTGTCTGTTCTCCTCAAAACCCTCAGCAGCTTCTCAAAATGGCTTCTACATGTGCCATCTTAAACCAGTCCCTCATTTGCATATACTGGAAACTGACAATAGGGGCATCTGTTGGGCCCAACAGTAGAATACAAAGAAACATTTTACAACTGTCATGCATGGGATTTTACTTAGAAAACACAAGGAGGCTGTCCCACTATCCCACAACACCACCAGAGAGCTGGTGGATGTTAGAGACCTTGCGCTCCTCCACTTTCCGTTTGAGGGTGCCCCACAGATGCTCCATAGGTTTTAGGTCTGGAGACATGCTTGGCCAGTCCAGCACCTTTACCTTCATTTTCTTTAGCAAGGTAGTGGTCGTCTTGGAGATGTTACATAGTTACATAGTTAATACGGTTGAAAAAAGACAAATGTCCATCAAGTTCAACAAGGGTGGGGAAAATTGGGTGAAGGGAGGGAGACAAGTAGTTCAAGCTCAGCCTTTCCACTGGTGAATACCCTGAAACCTACAAGGCAATCTGCTCCAGGGAAAACCCCATCTTTGACGCCAGAGTGTTTGAGATCGTTATCATGTTGGGATACTGCCCTGCGGCCCAGTTTTTGAAGGGAGGGTATCATGCTCTGCTTCAATATGTCACAGTACATTGACTTTCATGGTTCCCTCAATGAACTGTAGTTTCCCACAGCCGGCAACACTCCTGTAACACCAAACCATGACACCCCCACCATGCTTAACTGTGTGCCTGGCTCATGGTCCCGCCCAGAGCGTCCGTTACCTGGCTCATGGTGCAGCCCAGAGCGTCCGTTACCTGGCTCATGGACCCGCCCAGAGCGTCCGTTGCCTGGCTCATGGTCCCACCCAGAGCGTCCGTTGCCTGGCTCATGGTCCCGCCCAGAGCGTTCATTGCCGGCTCATGGTCCCGCCCACAGCGTTCGTTGCCTGGATCATGGTCCCGCCCAGAGCGTCCATGTGCCTGGCTCATGGTCCCACCCAGAGCGTCAGTTGCCTGGCTCAGCGTCCCGCCCCGAGTGTCCGTTGCCCGGCGCATTGGCCCGCCAAGCCCTGCCATTGCCTCGCTCATGGTCCCGCCCAGAGCGCCGTGACCCGTTTTTTTTTCTTTCCCGCCCCCGTGTCCCCTCCCTTTCTTTCCTGGTGCCCGTTTGTTTTCCTCCCATGCACCCCCTTATCTGGGTTTTTCCTATACTGGCTATCATACACCCGTCCCGGGGTTTTTGGGGGTTCCCCCGTAAAAGTTGCGGGTCCCTTACCTTACGGGGAAACGTCATTCGTGATTTGGAGGGGGGGGAGGGGTTTTGGAGGGGGGATCTGTCATGGTTCACGCTACCCCCTGCCATGGACCGCCCCATGTCGTCCCTTCCCTTTTCTTGCCTGTTTCCCTCTTGCCTCAGTGGCCCCTTGTACTTACCCACAAAGCACTTGCCCCTGCCCCCCTTTGGGGCCCCTGTGCCCGCACTGTGCCTCCAGGGCCCGGCCCAGAGCTTTGCCTTTTATTGGTTTCCTGTCCGGGGCCCCTTCCTTTTGCCCAATGCCCCTGACAAATAAGGGGAATTTCCCTCCCTTTTGCTCGGGGTCAGTCCATTGCTTGTGTTTGTTGCATTTCTGTGCAGTTTTGTTCCCAGAGTTGCGGTTCCATCTCTGAGTCCTGCCAGCCTCTCGGGTTTTAAACCTAGTTGCTGGTTCATTTTCCTTTTGGGGCCTCACTTGAGTCCGGCCATTTTTCTGTGTCTTTGTTTGTCCTGTATCTGCTGTCTTTTTTCCTGCTTTTTCCCCTGCTGGACCCCTGTCGGGGTTAAGCTGATCCTGTGTGTTCCCTGTCTTTTTCCTGCTGTATCCTGCTGTTTTTCCCTGTTTTTTTTCCCTTGCTGTATCTGCTGGGGTTCCCTGTTTTTGTTCCTGCTGTGATCCTGCCCTTAAAAACCCTCCCTGCACCCCTCCCTTGTCCCTTTTTTGTTCCTGCTGTTTCCTGCTTTTACCCCTGCCCGGGACCTGCTGTATCCTGCTTTTTTGACCTCCCCCTTTTCCCTTTCCGTGGCCTGATGTTTTTTAAAGCGTTTCCCAGCTACCTATGCTCCTGTCTACCCCCGCCTGTGTTCCTGTCCTGCTCCTCGGCTGTCACCGCAGGTAGCCCGTCGGGGGTACGCCTGGGGGTCCCCCGCGCAAAGTCCGTCCCGCTTTGCGGCGGGCAAAGGTTTAAAAAAAACCGGGGGCCCCTTAAAACCCGCCCCTTGGCGTGGTCCCCCAATATACCATCTTTTCCCCGGTGACCACAGGGGGCTTCAAAACCCGGGAAGTCAGGGGTTCGGCGCTTCAATGTAGGGCGGGGTTCCCCGCCGAAACCCTTAAACAGACTGTGGGCAAGACCTTTTTTTTTGTGAAATACAAAATAGAGGGACCAGACCGGCACAGGGGGCCCAAACTGCAGCGAAAAATTTTCACTTTCCCCGGGGATGAAAAAAATACGGACAATACCCAAAATTTAAAACCGTTTTGAGCGGTGCTCTCCCCGAGATTTGGGAAACGTCAGATCCAATACCCCAAGAGAAGAAGGGGGGGGCACTCCCTATTTCAGGATAAAAAAACTTTTTTAAAACCCAAAAACCCGATATAGCACAAAAATTTAGGACGGTGGCCACACCCAATGCCAACGACCTTTTCGCGTTTATTCAGCCTTTTTTCAAGGCTAAACGGAAGTGACGAATCACGTCTTTAACCCCCTCCCTAGGACGCAGCCGGTTACAAAAAAAGCAAAAACAGTGTCAACACGGGATACCCTTTCAAAAAGGGTATATGAAACATACTATAAGAAGGAAGGGTTTGACGTTCCTGTCCCTTAAGACCCCGCACACCTAGTGCTTTAGTGCGCAAATTTCCCCTTGCGCTTCAGCCTGGAGGGGGTCTCGTATGCGATCAACTCCACCTCCCATATATCCAATCCTTTTGTATGCCTGAAATGTAACCAAAGGCATCATTTTTAAGGTTTCTTCCCTTTTGATTTGATAAAAAACCCCGGAGCACCTTTTTTTGTTTTTAAAAGAGTAAAAAATGTTTTACCCAATAGTTTTAAAAAGGGGCAAAAATTTTCTTACCCCATATATTTTTGGGCCCCAAGTGCACCACTTTACATACAAATACAAACTTCGTGCGCAGGTTTTTTAAGTCCCCTTTCCCTTTATTGATGTTTCCCCCCATTTTAACTAAATTTTTTTTGTAATTTATTCTATCGAAAAAGGAACACATCCCACATCTGGTTCCCTATAGGGGTAGATTCAGTAAGCCTTTTGTCGCCTCATTTTTTCAATCTCCCCAGTAAAACATCCCCCTTAAATTCCCGGGCTCTCCGGAAAGTAACAATAGGGGGCAATCTTGTCTTAAGTTGTAAATCGGCATCACCCATAAGGATACTGAAAGGAAAAAATGGATCGATAATTTTTTTGTTTATGTTTTTTCCTTTTAAAGACTATCTCATGACGTTCTTGGTTGATTGCCCTAGAAAATGCTTCTGATATAAGATCTACACTATATCCTCATTTTTTATCTCTCAATAGTCTAGAGCTTTTTCAAAAAAATCAGTTTTTATGTTATTAGTTTTCCCCCTTAGAATTTGTCAAAAGGGTAAAAACGTTTTACATGATAGGGGAAAGCTTTCAAAAGTGCAATGAATTGCCCGCAGTGGTTTTTTCGAAACCTTTTTGTACTATACTCTCTCCAAAAATGGAAATTTAAAACTCTAAAAAAATGACCGTTTTCCCCCAAAAATTTGAGGTAAATTCCTTTAACATCGTTCTTATTGTTACCCCTGAATTAATTAAACTGTTCTACTGACCCGAAAAAAATTTAAAAAAAGTGTCAAAATCTTGTCCAGTATGCAAAAATTTTAAAAAGGGTTTTTTGATATTATAAATATGGTTTTTTTCCCCAAAAGGCAAAAAAAAAATTAGAAAAGGTTTGGGCGCGACCGGCGTGCCCTCCCGTGCCCGTTTTTTGCGCTACCATCCCCCCCTTTAAAATTTGAAACGTTTAAAGGCTAAATAAAAAGTCAAGGCCTCACAAAAAAAACCCCATTTGCCCAATTTCTATTAGTTCCCCCCTAGAAAAACCTTTGGCTGCCCCCCATCTGAATGTCTGATTTTGTATAAAGATGAACAACATTGTTGCCAGTTTAAAATCAGGGGATACTGCAAAATTTAAAATTCTTAATAGCGTTTTTGTGTAAGAAAAAAATGATGGTACGTAAAAAGGGATTGGTCTTAAGCCAGTTAGATATTGTGAAAGAGGTTCATAACGATCTTGCCCCGCCACAATCGGCGGGCCCCGGGGGCCTTCTAAGGATTTATGTACTTGGGTAAGAAATACAATAAGGTTTTTAAAGGATTTAATGGAACAATTTTTCTGCAATTTTTTGAAAAAATCCATTTCTTTTTCCCCTTTTTTAATAGAGAACTATTTCTTCAGATAGTTTGATAGGATCATTTTGGTATTTTCAACGTTGTTATATCAGAAATTGTCTGTTTTCCTCAGCCATATAGTTTCACGATCCATGAGCCACAATATACCCCCTTGTCAGCGGTCACTATTACATTTGCATTATTTTTCAGATCTTTTAGGGCTTTAAATTCTTCACTGGTCAAATTTGGGGAATTCTGTGGAAATATCAAAGCTTTAACTTCCCCCAGCACTGCCCTACTAAAATTAAACAAAGCAGAGCCCGGTGACAAAGGAGGGAAAAATGTGCTCTTAAGACCCCCGTAAAACGTTCTCGAGGGTCCATGTCATCATTCTGAGTACCTTCTTCAAAATTTAATAGATCTAATAACTCAATTACTGTATTCCGATCCTCCGGAAGTATATTATCACCTGGGCAAAAGCCCAACCTATCAATCCTCATATTGTTTTCACCACTACAACTGGTACTTTCATCTTCCTTACGATTTTTAAAAATTTTAAATAGGTTTAACTTTCTAAGAGATTTGCTCAAGTCTATCTCAAACTGACAAAAATCAAAGTTACTTGACAGACAGAAATTTAAACCTTTCCTTAAAAGAGAATAAGTGGCTGAACTAAGCTTATAGCGTGACAAATTTATGACATTAGAATCACTCACCCCTGGATCTGTGGAATCTTGAGGGTTGGTAACAACCCATCCAATCCACACAGGCAAATAAATCAAACCATAAATGTCCATGGATTAAGTTTTGTCTTCTGCATCCCCACCATGCTTGACTGTACACATTTTTCTTTGTACTTCTCACTTGGTACTCCACACACACTTGACATCATGTGAACCAAATAAGTTTACCTTGGTCTCATCAGAGCACAGGACATGGTTCCAATAATCCATGTCCTTGGTCTGCTTGTCTTTTGCAAACTGTTTGCAGGCTTTCTTGTGCATCATCTTTAGAAGAGACTTTCTTCTGGGACGACAGCCATGCAGACCAATTTGATGCAGTGTGTAGTGTATGGTTTGAGCACTGACAGGCTGACCCCCAACCCTTTTAACCTGTGCAGCAATTCTGGCAGAACTTGTATGTCTATTTTGAAAAGACAATCTCTGGATATGACGTAGAGCACGTGCACTCAATCTGTTTGTTCGACCATGGCGAGGCCTGTTCTGAGTGAAGCCTGTCTTGTTATTGTCTTGGCCATCGTGCTGCAGCTCAGTATTAGGGTGTTGGCAATCTTCCTATAGCTTAGGCCATCTTTATGTACAACAATCAAAGCAGGTGTGCTGCACCGTGCTTCCAACCGAGGCATAAAGTGCAGGTAACTCCCAAATCTAATATGGGTTAAAACGAGCAACTTTATGATATCCAAATGACAATACAGCAGTACGAGAATAGCGTTAATAAACGCTGAAACCAGCTAATGCGTTTCGAGCTACGCTAGCTCTTGTTTACAGCCAACTTCATAAAATTAAACCGTCATTATTATTATTATATTATTATTATTATTATTATTTATTTATTTTAAAGCGCCATTGATTCCAGGGCGCTGTACATTCGAGGGGGTTACATACATTACATAAGTCAAACGAGTACAGTGATAAGGGATAATGACAATTGGCACGACAGAGGGAGAGAGGACCCTACCCGTGAGGGCTTACAATCTACAAGGAGGGGGAAAGAGACAGGAGGTGAGGGGCAGACATGTCTGTGGAGGAAGTAGTGACAAGTTTAGTGAAGGTTATAGGCAAGCCTGAAGAAATGGGTTTTCAGGTTGCTTTTGAAGCTGGTGAAAGTGGAGGAGAGTCTGATGTGTTGGGGCAGTGAGTTCCAGAGTGTGGGTGAAGCACGGGAGAAGTCATTAAAAACAGGCAACGATCCAATCACAATGTCATAATCAATGAAAATGCTAGATATATGGCATAACTCACATCTACAAGATAGGCTTATCCACATATTAATATATAAACAACAAGTCTGTTGTATAATTTAAACCAGCCGGATACTTTGTATCCAGATTTAAAATCCAAAATGCTTAATGCAATCTAACTTTTTTCATCCAGTCTCCACCCCGATACGGACATTCAATTTGCTCTATCGCGTAAAATCTAACACTAGTAAGGTTTCCCTCATGATGTTCAACAAAATGTCTTGCGGCACCAGATATCAGTGCCTGACGATTCTTAATACTGCTTACATGTTCTGCTATTCTAGTCTTAAGCTTGCGTATCGTACTTCCCACATATTTCTTATTGCATGTTATGCATTCGATAATGTATATCACATGGTGACTGTCACAATTCAAAAATTTATTGATAGTAAATATTTAATATCATGTGCATCACTAAAAGATACTGTCGTTTTTCCCACCTTACATAAATTACACCAAGCTCCTCCACACAAGAAAAAAAACCTTTTTGTGACAACCATGTCTTCCTATGCTTTGTGGTAAGGGCACTCGGTGAAATGATGTTACCTAATGTTTTACCTCTTTTCGATATGCACAATACTCCATTGTCTATGATTTTAGATAAAATTAAATCTTGTTGCAAAATGTTCAGATTTTTATAAAAGATAGACTTAATTTCCTTGTAGTTGTTACTATATTTATTAGTAAATACTGTTTTTGATTTACATTATCTTTACTTTTCTTATCCTGGGTATTGTACAATAGTTGTTGTTGTGTTTTGTCTTTAATTTTATCTTTAGCTCTCTCTAAACTCTGCTTTGAATATCCTCTGTTGTAATCTATAATCCACTCTCTTTTGGATCTCAATATAATCTCTGTTCAATGTACATAGATCTCACATACTCTCCATAAGGTATGGCCGCAATTGTCCTAGGAGAGTGACAACTGTTGGCATTCAAAATCGAATTACCTGTACCAGGTTTACTTAATAGGGTGGTAAGAACCTGTCCAGTTTTTGTATCCCCTCTTAGATAAATATACAAGAAAGGAATACCACATATACTCCAGTTCCCTGTAAACCGGAGATTGCATTCATTGCAGGTAATATAATTTAAAAAAAGGCTGTATGAGCAACATGACCCCAAATAATCAAAAGATCGTCGATGTAGCGCCCATACCACAATATGCAGTCCAAATATGGAATTTGCTCATTATAAATGGCGTGGTGTTCCCACCATGCCATCATGAGATTTGCTAAGTAAGGAGAAAAAGTTGCCCTCATAGGGGCACCCACTAGTTGTAGAAAAAAAGTATTCTGAAACTTAAAATAATTGCTTTTGAGTAAGTATTCAGTATACAAAAGAATAAACTCCTAAAGACCATCATCATAGGTACTAAACTGTTTTAAGATAAATGACACTGCCACTGAAACCAGATCATGAGTTTTGCCTGAATACAAGCTTGTGACATCACAACTAATCCATATGTAGTTCTCCTTCCATTTTCTATTTGACATTACTTTTAGAACAGCCTTCGCCTCTTTTATATAACCTGCAATTCTCTGAATGGTTGCAAGTACTTATCCAGCCATGTACTTAAGAGTTCATTTAGCGAATTATTTCCCTGCGATGATAGGTCTTAAACTAGGTGGGAATCTGTTTTATCTATCTTAGGGGACTCAGTAAAATATGGGTAGTACAGGATCTTTCACTAATAGATGTTTTCTCTGCTTTTCTGCAATGGCCCCTAATCTTAAACCATCATCTAATAATTTTTCTAGATTTTTTGGGAATAATTTAGTTGGATTATTTTTTCGTTTTCGGTATGTAACCGTATCGTTTAAGATATTATAGACCTGTGTTAAATAGAGACCAACATCCAACACAGCCATAGCCCCCTCTTTGTCTGCGTTTTTGATTATTAGATTCTCATTATCTTTAAAGGGATTTTGCCACGATGTAATGTTGACGTGGGATCCTCCAAAATGGGTATTTAATCACTTTTCTAAATATATGTCATTAAAAAAAGTGAAGCCTCTGAGAGCTACAGCATTGCTCAGTCCCGCTTAGTTTCCTGACAGTTTACATTAGACACGACCAGGAGCTGATCTGGCCACACTTGCGTGTTTGCACTTCTTATCTGATGACAGGGAACATGAACCAGTTTGCAAGAGGGCTGGGGAGAAAGACCTTTTTCTTTTGTATAGAAAATCCACTGGTTGTAATGTGATTAATTGAGTAAACATTGTACACGATCCCTGCTTACCGGCTCTGTGCTCAGCCCACCTTCCCCGTGACGTGACGCTGTATCCTATGTTTATCTTCTCTTCTGAGCAGACAATAGGTAAGGAACTCACGTCTTGGCAAAACCCCTTTAAGTTCTTTAAGAGCTTTCATTTGACACCATGTTAAGTTTTTCTTGTGCTGTTTACTATCATTTTTCCTTCTATGCATCATTTTTTTTCTATGTAAAGCCATGAGATCTCTTTCAATGGTGTTTTGGAACACATCAAGAGCTAAAACTCTAGCTTTAAAGGGTTAGAAATCAGGATTTGGCATGGTGTGATGGATGCTGGGCTCCTGCACATTTTCTGGCATATCTAAAGTATCCCCCCACGAACCCTTCTCTCCCTTTAACTCCGAAAATACATTAATGCACCTTTTCCCTTTTATGTACACAACAATTTTTTTTTTCGTCCGGATTCTTTGCATAGGTGCTATTTGAACTTCCAGGGGGCCATTTGAGAGAGTGTGATTGATAACCCCAAAAAATTAAAAAAACATGCCCTCATTCACACCTGAGCCCTTTAACATAAAGGTCACAGAAACAGAGGGGAAAATTGATCACAATTTGTCCATTTTCACTTAGGGTGTACTCACTTTTGTTTCCATTGGTTTAGACATTGATGGCTGTGTGGGGATTATTTTGGGCCCCCAAAATTTTACACTGTTATCCAAGCGTGCACTGACTGAAATGGAATGGGCCGCTCATCTTCCCATAAAAATAAAAAGCTTGGATTCAAATAAGGGTTGACGAAAAAATTTTTTTTGACTTCAGTGCTTTTTTAAAAGGTTTTGGGCCCGGTTCATTAAACGGGTGGTTACATAAAAATCCAATAGTAAAACAGCTCATTATAAACGACCAAAAGGATTCAAAAGGTGTGCCTTGCATTACTATTAAAGTTCATTACAATATTTTAAAAGTGACACTCATGACTAGTGTTGAGCGATTACTTTGGTTCCGACACGGGCGAAGTCGATAGTCGGCCCCCATGATAAGGTTTTTTCGATAGTCCCATAGTCGATCATTCCGTACCATTAAAAGTCAGGGGGAGGCAAAAACCCCTTTCATTCTTACCCCCAAAACAGGGCGGAGAAGCTGGAATTTAAACCACCACAACAGCAAATGGAACCTGCTACATCTTGGGGCAAAAAATTAGGCTATAAAAGCCACAGAAAAAAAGTCACAACACAACACTACCCCTGTCTTTCCCACAGATACCCTTAAAAACCTGCATAAACCGAAAAATTAAAAAGTGCCAAAGCAGTATTATTAACCTCATTTTACTTGAACTGGACATTGAATACCCTGCCCTGGAGCACAGCTGACCCTAAAAACCTGCATGACTCCAAATTTAAAAAAGTCCCGGAAGAAAGTAGCTTTGAACCACCTTTTTTAGTTGAATGGACTTTGACAAATCGTCCGGGGACCGCAGAAAACCCCTTAAACCCTGTCTGCCCCCCAGATTAAAAAGGGGCGGAAAAAAGGGAGTCTTTAAAACCACCTTTTATTGAACGGGACTTTGACAAACCCATCCTGGAACAGCTGACCCTTAAACCTTTCGACCCACAGTTTAAAAATGCCGGAAAAAGGAGTTTTAAAACCACCATTTTAGTTGAACTGGACTTTGACTGAACGCCGGGGACCGCTATGACCATTAAACCGCTGCCCCCCAAATTTAAAAAAAGTGCCGGGAAAAAAGGGAAAACTTTCAACCCCACCATTTTAGTTGAACGGATATTAAAAAACCCGCCCTTTTACCGCAGCAACCCTTTAAACCTGTCTGACCCCCAATTAAAAAGTGCCGGAAAAAGGAGTCTTTAACCACCTTTAGTTGAAACTGGACTTTGGAACGCCCTGGCCGCAGTTGCCCTTAAAACCGTCTGACCCCAGAAAAAAGTCCCGGAAAAAGGAGTCTTTAACCCCATTTTGTTGACTGGCTTGACAAACCCTGTCCTTGACCGCAGCATGACCTTAAACCTGTCTCCCCCAAATTTTAAAAAGTGCCGGAAAAAGGAGTTTTTAAACCACCATTTTAGTTTCATGGACTTTACTAGAAGTCCTGGACCCAGTATGACCATTAAACCGTCTGCCCCCCAATTAAAAAGTCCCCCGGAAAAAGGAGTCTTCAAACCCCATTTTAGTTGAACTGGACTTGACAAACCTACCCTGGCCGCAGCATGCCCCTTTAAAAACCTGTTGACCCAAGATTAAAAAGGGGGAAAAAAAGGAGTCTTTCACCACCTTTTTTATTGAATGGACTTTGCTAGAACTGCCCGGGACCGCAGATGACCTTAAACCTGTCTACTCCCCGATTAAAAAGGGGGAAAAAGGAGCTTTAAAACCACCATTTTAGTTGAACTGGACATTGCAAACCCTGTCCCTTGCCGCCATGCCCCTTAAACCTGTCTGACCCAAGATTAAAAAAGTGCTGGAAAAAAGGGTTTTTAAAACCCCCCATTTTAGTTTCACTGGCTTTGACTAGAACGTCCTAACCGCAGTATACCATTAAACCTGTTGACCCCCAGATTAAAAATCCCCAAAAAAAGGAGTCTTTCAACCACCTTTTTTTGTTAAACTGGACATTGACAAACCCGTCCGGACCGCGCATGACCCTTAAACCTGTCTGACCCACAATTAAAAGTGCCGGAAAAAGGGTCTTTAAAACCACCTTTTTTATTGAAGGACATTGACTATACCTGTCCTGGGCCAAGCATGACCGGGGGCCCGGAGTTACATGGGTGCGGTGAGAGCCCAGGCGGCGTCCTCACTTTTAAACCGCAGGTTAAAATGCCCTGATGACGCAGAAAACGAAAACTGTCCGGCTAAAGCAGAGTGGGGAAAGGGGAAAATTAAAAACCTTCCTCAGTACACATCAAGACCGGGGTGCGTTGCCCCCCCCAAATGATGCGGCCCAAATTTGACTTCCTTGGAAATACTGGGGTTAATGTCCTGTTACACCCGGTGCCCTTTTTTTGGACATTCTTTTTCTCATTTTACTCAACGGCTGGGGGAAAAATGGTCTCTGTACATGTTCTCTGTTCCGTGCTCCTACCCATTCCTTGAAAACCTACATTGTCAAGTTTTCTGCCCCCTCCCTTGACAATTCAGAGGATTTTTTTTTTTAAAAGCTATTTTGTACATGCAAGTTTTTTAGTAGTTTAATTCAGAAAAAACACTTTTTTTAAAAAAGGGTGGGAATCCCCCCAGTCTTTGTTTCTCTTTTTTTTAATTAATTTTTAAAGGGTTGTCTCAATACAGGGATTGATACTTGTTAAAGTCTTCAAAAAAACAATCATTTTGCAAAATGTGTCCATTTAAAATGTCCTCCATTGTTTCTGACAGCACCATCCCCTTTAGCCACCTTGACAACGTGAAAAACAAAAGTCTGTTTGAAAAAACATTTTTTATAATAGGGATTGTATAGCTGATGCACGCAAAATGCCCCAAAAAAATTTAAAACATGACCCTTTAGCCACTTTGGGACAATTTTGAAAACAAATGTCTGTTTGAAAAAAACATTTTTTTATAATAGGACCCGTTTAGCTGCATGTCCAGCAAAATGCCCCCAAAAATTTAAAGCAGACCCTTGAGCCCCTTTGGGCAATTTGAAGAACAAAAATTTTTAGAAACAAAATTTTTTAAAGGACATGTATATAGCTGCATGTCACGCAAAATGCCCCAAAAAAAATTCAAAACTGACCCCTGACCCCTTTACTTGTGAAAAACAAAAGTCTATTGAAAACAAAAATTTTTTAGAATAGGGCCTTGTATTGCTGCATTTTCAAAGCAACATCCCAAAAAAATTTTAAAAATGATTTTCAGCCACTGTTAAAAATTGTGAGGAGAAATGCCACTTAGAACCACATTTCTGTTCCAAAGGAAATAATTATTGCTGTATCTCAAGCACTGACCCAAAAAAATTTTAAATATGACTTCTCAGCCACTGTTAAAATTTGTGAGGCAACTGACCCCAAAAAAACCCCTGCAATGCGAAAATTTAAAGTTAATGAGTAAATGGAAAATGGGTTTTGCATGAAACCTTGGTGTCTTTTACAGTCTCCTCACACAAAACCACAAAAAAAAACTGTTTTGGGGGCTGAGAATAAAATTTCAGTAAGAAATTATCATTTTTAAAAAAAGTTTTTAAAAGGACCCTTTCGTTTGGGGAGGGAAAGTGAAGTAGACCAGCAACTAATCGGGGACCTCGGCAATTGGGGCCACAACATATTAGAGATCCCTGCTGATTCATCTTGATGAAAGTCAAACGATCCCATAACTGTGGAAAAGGCCCCGGGATTTGTCTGAAATGACTCCCCCGGCGTGCTGAAGGTCCGCTCGATATGAGGGCTTGCGGGGAGGACAACCCTTAAGGCAGGCAGCCAAACTCGGGCCCTTCGGCCCCCTTTTGGATACCCAAAGTCTATTGGGGCCGGAACACATACAAAAACATCGGTGTTGAGAGCAGATAGTCGTGCACCAGACTTAAGCTGGTCTCTGGGTTTTTGTATGTGTCCTGCATTTCATGCGTTGGTGGGTGGTAAATAAAGATGCCAAGGTCACCCATTAGGCTTCTGTCACCTTCCGCTGCGCCCGCGCTGCCGCTACGCTACTTGGCACTCCCACGCTGTCACTCGCTGGCTTGTTCCCCCGGAATTTGAAGAACGTGAACGACGCACAAAGCTCCCAGTTGACAATCGCAAGGTCTCAATTTCCTGCATTTTATCCTATTTTGGGGGGGTGGAAGGAAAGTGCTGAGTTTTTGTTTTGTACCGGGGGCCGGGGAAGGGGGCATCCAGTAACTGTTTTCATTTGATGGCCTTAAAGCAGGGTCATGTTTTGGGGGAAATGGAGCATCCAAGCACTCATTGAAGATGGAGTTTGTTTCCCAAGCCTTGGGTCGAGGGGGACAGCAAAATGATTTCCTATCTTCCCCCCCGCTCAAATTCACCCAACCTCTTTCCCAAGGCAGGGACTCGGTAACATCGGTGTCAGGAATACCCCCCTCCTCCTCCCTGCTGCCTCCGGCCAAACTTCAAACGCCGACTTGCCTAAAGATGCACCCTGAGAGCTGATGCGACCTTGCACTAGCTTTTGGACCCCGAACCACTGCCTAATGAAGACCGATGAATTGTAAACTGTCGGTCCTTGTGGATTTGCGGGAGAAAGGCTCCGTGTCCCCATCTGTGTCCGCTCCTCCTCCGTTGGGGGACCTGTTTTTCAAGTCTCCAACGATCGTTCCAGAACTAAGATCACCACAATGCTCTGCTGACAAGGGGATTGTCCCCCAATGGGCCATTTTGATGGCTTCTTCAAAACTGGAAGGATGGTGCAGGCTCTTTCACCTGCCTCCCCTCTCGGTGGCTCAACACCCCGGGTCCCCACCGCTGCTTGTAGGCCCTGTGTCACTTTATGGGGTAATGGCATTGCGCTGCTGCCACAAAACGTGGGCATGTGGAGGGGGAAATTTCCAGCGTGTTCCACGCACAATAACGGTTGACGGGGAGCCGAGCTGGACCTAAAAGCAGCCGGGGGGACAAGCAGGGGCGAAAAGGGAAAGTGCGAACTCAGACCTCGAGCCTGCTTCCCAGTCCAACCCAGATAGCATTTTTGAAATTTTTTGGACACCAGGTTCATGACATGTGCCCAGGCAAGGGAGTGCTCCAGCCTACGATCTTAAGGGCGGCAGCAGATTTCGCCCATTTATGCCATACCCACCTGCCTGGCACAAGGTTCTTGTCACCCAGCCAGCGCTCGGTCTCGTTGCGGAGAGCGTCCACAGTCCTGACCTGTGTGGGGAGGTCTCCAGACAGCATTAATTTAAAACAGCTTGGTTTCTCTGGGCACGTGATGCCACCTGAGGACCTCGGGGGAAAGAGCCCTGCACCTCCCTGCGGTTTTGAAGAGCGTGGCGAGCCTGAGAGCCACCGTCACCCCCAGAGGACATCCACCCAGCTCACCCAGTGAGCAGTCACAGAGTTATAGCTGCCTTGGCCGTGCTTATAGTAACTCTCAGTCGGTGGTCTGATGGATTTTCCGACCACAATGCAGTACAAACGGCTGAAATTTTAGATGGACACGTGGATGGACAGGGCAGGGACGGCTTTTCTGGCAAAGAAATGACGGCTCGGCATCTTTGGTATTGGGGCAGGCAAGGGCATGACGTGGCGGGAACCACATCTGTGTCTCCAGAAGGAAAGGAACATTTCCAAGGCCAAAAGCCTGGCAATGCCGACATTCAGGCTTTTGCTTTGGGATGGTTTGGGGTTTAGTGTTTCTTCTGCTCCCAAACCTGGGAAGACGAAGGAGGGCTGCATAGACTGGCGCTGTATGGCGTGGAAGTCGTAAAACTGCGGAAGGAGTAGGGGTTGGATGGTCTATGGTGGTGCTGGTGGTTACTTGGGCGACGGTGGAGCTGAAGCGGAGGTGATCACTGATCATGACTCTTGAGAGACATGGGCAGCTGAGGAACGTATGGTGGTGGCTGTGGAAGGAGGAGGCGGAGACAGAGGTGTAAACAGTGGTGGTGGGCCCGGCCGTCGGTCTGGCCTTTTTGGCCAGTGTTCCCTCAATTTTAAACTCTTGCATTGCTGCATGTGACTGACATGTTGGTGGTGGTTAACAACTTAAGGTTATTGCTACTACTTATGCGTTTACGGCAAAAGGCGGATATGACATCGCTGGGTGAATCAGAGCTTGGTCAAGAAGGCCTGGCTGAGAGATCCTGGACCTTTTTGACGGCGATAAGCGAGGAGCGGGGTTTGCGCTGACCGTATGTGATGGCGGATCTAATCAGCGGATTCTGCGAGGCCCTCTCCCTTTTTGTGGAGGGACCCGTATTGACACTACCCCCATCGTCTTCCCCTAGGGTACAATGATGAAGCGATCACAAGCAAAATTCTGCAGAAAAGACCACGATGGATCCGCCATGTCGTTCATCATCATCATAATCAACTCAGGTGACATGGGTCGTCTGACCTTTTTGCATCCAGAAGCTGCGGGCTACATGAAGAGGGCTGCCAGGCGCTGCGACCGCCGGGATTTTGCCAATTGAAAGGCTTCCTTCTCCTCTCTGATGCATCAGTAACTGGGCGTAAGAGCAGACTAAATTCATACTCTTGATCTTTTAACATGCCTTCTGACCCCAATCGCATTTTGTCATCAAAGAGGTCTTCAGGGACAATGGATTTATCCACAGTGGTGGGTACAGAGTTGAACATTTGGGCTGCTTCAATGTTGACGGATGCTGACTGATTCTGATGACGGACTTTTGTGGCGTGACTGGGGGGACGGGGGAGGTAAGGACTGCTGGATGCAGGTTTGCATTAACCACTGAAGGACAGATTGGCGAGCTGTTCGTTACTGAGATTTCACAGGGCCCTGACCCAGCGATGACAGGCCTGACGGTCTGGCAACTGACGATCCGCTGGCAGGCGTGTTGTCGCCAGCAATGGAAGGGCAACTTCTCTTGTAAGAAGAGTCTACCTCCAGTGCTACACCCTATTGCTCGCTTACCCACTGCATTTCGCTCAATGTTCTGTAATTAAAAAATTTGAGAAGGTATGGAATAGTTTTGGTAAGTCCTCTTATTAAATGAAGGCAAATCAAAGCTCTTATTCTCAATATCCCTCAATCAAAACAAATTTGTGAATTCAATAATTTAACTGCCAAGGTGCCGTCTACAACAAATACTGTAAGGGCAAAAGTGCAATAAACACTATCTGTTATGTTTCGTATAATACACTGGTATTTTTTGCCCTTTCAATTCACCTGTGGTGACTATAAAATGCTGTTTTAAAGTTTTAATGCAAAGCTGCGTTCAATGAACAAAGCTGTTTTTTTTATAGTGCGGCAAAGTCCATAAAACAGTATCTTTTTTGTTTTCGTATAGTACACGTATTTTTTGCACATTTCAATTCACCTGTGGTGACTATACAAATTGCGTTTTAAGATTTTCGGGGCAGCTGCGTCAATGCAACAAGCTGTAGTGCGCCAAAGTCAAAATACTACGTATCTGAAATGTATTCGGATAATAAAATTTATTTTTTATTATTGCACTTTTCAGTTCACCTGTGGTGACTATAAAATTTGCTGTTTGATGATTTTACGTGCAAGCTGCGTAATGAACAAAGCTGTAGTGCGCCAAAGTCAAAAAACAAATATTCTGTTATCTGTGATCCGTATAATACACAAGGTATTTTTTGCACCATTTCAATTCAACTGTGGTGATATAAAAAAAAGTATGCTGTTTTCAGATTTACGTGCAAAGATGCGTCAATGAACAAAGCTGTAGGTTGCGCCACAGTCAAAAAACAACGTATCTGTTATGTTTTGTATAATACCACGGTATATTTGCACCTTTTCACATTCACTGTGGTGGACTATAATATTGTGTTTTAAGATTTAGTGCAAGCTGCGTCAATGAACAAAGCTTGTTAGTGCGCAAAGTCAAAAAAAACACGTATCTGTTATGTTTTAGTATAATACTCGGTATTTTTTGCCCTTCTGATTCACCTGTCGGTGACTTTTAAAATTGCTGTTTTAGATTTACGTGCAAGCTGCCGTCAACTGAACAAAGCTGTGTGCGCCAAAGTCTAAAAACACGTATCTACAATGTATTCGGTAATAAATTATTTTTTTGCACTTTCAGTTCACCTTGTGGTGATTATAACATTACTGTTTTAAGATTTACGTGCAAGCTGCGTCAATGAACAAAGCTGTAGTGCGCCAAAGTCAAAAAACCACATATCTGTATGTTTTAGTATAATACACGGTATTTTTTGCACCTTCATTCACTTGTGGTGACTATAAAATTGCTGTGATTTAAGATTACGTGCAATGCTGCACCAATGAACAAAGCTGTAGTGCGCCAAAGTCAAAAAAACACGTATATGTTATGTTTTCGTATAATACACGGTATTTTTTGCACCTTTCAATTCACTTGTGTTTACTATAAAATTGCTGTTTGAAGATTTACGTGCAATAAGCGTCAATTAAAAAAGCTGTATTGAGCCAAAGTCAAAAAAACAATATTGTTATGTTTTGTATAATCACAGTATTTTTTGCACCTTTCAATTCACTGTGGTGACTATATAATTGATGTTTTAAGATTTACTTGCAAGATGCGTCATGAACAAAGCCGTAGTACGCCAAAGAAAAAAAACACGTATCTGAAATGTATTCGGATAATAAAATTTATTTTTTGCACCTTTCATTTCACCTGTGTTTAATATTTAATTTCTGTTTTAAGAATTTCGTAGTTGCTGCGTCAATGAACAATGCTGGCGTGTGGCAATAGTCAAAAAACACGTAACTGTTATGTTTTGGTATAATAAACGATGTTTTTTGCCACCTTTCAATTCACCTGTGGTGAAATATGGAATTGCTGTTTTAAGATTTACGTAGATGCTGCGTCAATGAACATTGCTGGGTGTGCAAAAGTCAAAAACACGTAACTGTTATGTTTTGGTATAATAAACGGATTTTTTTTGCCCTTTCAATTCACCTGTGGTGTGACTATAAAATGGCTGTTTCAGATTTATGTGATGCTGCGTCATGTAAAAAGCTGTAGTGCGCCAAAGTAAAAACACGTAGCTGTTATGTTTTCGTATAATACACTGTATTTTTTGCACCTTTCAATTCTTTTTTTTTTTTTTTTTAGTTTGTAAGGCTAAAAAAGACAAGTCGTCCATCTAGTTCAGCCTGTTGTGCTAAGGTGTTGATCCAGAGGAAGGCAAAACCCCCCACATGAGGTAGAAGCCAATTGTCCTCATTTTAGGGAACAACAATTACTTCTGACTCCTATCTGGCAATCGGATAATTCCCTGGAATCAAGACCCTCTCCTGAATCCTAGACACTATACTTGTTATATTATTAAAATAAAAAAAAAAAAAAAAAAAAACCCCCCCCCCCCCCCCCTTCCGAAATGCATCCAACCCTCTTTTTGAACTCGGTTATTGAATTCAACCATGACCAGTCCCTCTGTGCAGAGAATTCCATTGTCTCACTGCTCTTACAGTAAAGATCCCTTTCTATGTTTGTAGAACTTTCGTTCCTCAAGACGTTAAAGGATGCCCTTTGTTCTAGATACAGCCCTTGTTGTATAAATAAAATCTTGGGAGAGATCTCTAATTGACTTTGATGTATTTAAACATATTTATTATGTCCCCCGAAGGCCCTTTTTTCTCTAAAACAAATATCCCTAATCTTTTTTACCAATCTTTCTGTGTACTGTAGTCCACTCAGTCCTTTTTATTATTTTTGTTGCCCGCCTTTGTACCAGTTCAAGCTCTACAATGTCTTTTCCTGTGCAATGGTGCCCAAACTTTAACAATATTCCATGTTTGGTCTAAACCAGTGACTTGTATAATGGCGAGAATTAATGTTCTCATCAGTGCATCTTAGCACCTTTTAATGCACCCCATGATCCTATTTGCTTTGGCTGCTGCTGCATGGACACTGGCTGCTACAATTAAGTTTACTGTCCTCCAGGATTCCCAGTCCTTCTCATGTCACTTTACTCTGTGTTTTCCATTTATCATGTAATCATGTTAATGCATCTTCTCTTCCCCAATGTGCAACCTTGGGCATTTATCAGTGTTAAACCTCATTGCCACTTTCCCTGCCCAAGGCCTCCATCTTATCCCAGATCCCTTTGTAATAACATATTATCCTCTATTGTGTTGATTCTTTACAGAGCTTAGTATGTCTGCAAAGATGATATTATTCTACTGTGTATTCCCTGTGTTAGATTCATTAATGAAAAATGTTAAAAGTGGATAGGGCCCAATACTGACCCTTGTGGTACCCCACTTTTAACAGCGATCCTGTTGAGTATGCTACCGTTAATTACTACCCTTTGTTTTCTATCAGGACCGTTACTTATTACTTGCACACATTTTCCCCCAGTCCAAGCATTCTCATTTTATTTACCACCTCTTTATGTGGCACCGTATCAATTGCTTTAGAAAAAATATAGATTATATGACTATCCAGTGCCTCACCCCTGATCCGTATAGCATGACTTACTCATTGAAGCTGATGAGATTAGTCTGACAGGGACCGAATCCTTCATGTACCCATGCTGGAACGGCGTTATACATTTATTTTCAGTGTGATACTCCAGGATTGCATCTTCTGAGAAAACCTTCTAACTTTTTACCTTCAATACATGTGTCTATAAATTGATGTTTTCAGATTTACGTGCAAGCTGCGTCAATGAACAAAGCTGTAGTGCGCCAAAGTCAATAAAAACGTATATGTTATGTTTTCGTATAACTACACGGTATTTTTTGCACCTTTCAATTCACTGTGGTTGATTATATAATTGCTGTTTTCAGATTTACGTGCAAGCAGCGTCAATGAACAAAGCTGTAGTGCGACAAAGTCAAAAAAAACCACGTATCTGTTATGTTTTCGTTAGTACACGGTATTTTTTGCACCTTTCAAATTCAACTGTGGTGACTATAAAATTGCTGTTTTAAGATTTACGCGCAAGCTGCATTCAATGAAACAAAGCTGTAGTGCGCCAAAGTAAAAAACAGTATCTGTTATGTTTTGGTATAATACACTGTATTTTTTGCACCTTTTCAATTCACCTGTGGTGACTATAAAATTGCTGTTTTAAGATTTACGTGCAAGATGCGTTCAATGACAAAGCCATAGTACGCCCCAAGTAAAAACAACACGTATCTGAAATGTTTTCGGTTAAATAAAATTTATTTTTTGCACCTTTAATGACCTGTGGTGTCTATAAAATTGCTGTTTTCAGATTTATTGTGCAAGCTGCGTCAATGAACAACAGCTGTAGTGCGCCAAAGTCAAAAAAACGTATCTGTTTGTTTTGTATAAAAAACGGTATTTTTTGACTTTCAATTCCCCTGTGGTGACATAAAAATTGTGTTTTAAGTTTTTACGTGCAAGCGCGTCAATGAACAAAGCTGTAGTGCGCCAAAGCAAAAAACCCTATCTGTTTGTTTTGTTAATACCGGTATTTTTTGCCCCCTTTAAAATTTCCCCCTGTGGTGACTATAAAATTTGCTGTTTCGTTTAAGGCAAGGTGGTTTGAAAAAAGGGGAAATGGGTAAATTGAAATGAACCCTTTTTAAGTTTTCTGATAATAAAAGTGGGTTTTGCCCCTAACACAGAGACCGCAGTTATTTAAAAAGATGGTATCCTAATTAAGTTCAGGCGCCCAATTCCGGGGAAATTTTTCAATGAAAAATTTTAAAATAATAAGATTTTTTGCAGTGCAAAGTCTACACTAAGTTTTGGTAAATTTACCCAGTGTTCTTTATGGCTTTTCGTGTTCCCCCACGCCCCCCCCCATCACCCCGTGACTTTACAGGGTAGTGCCCTTAAAAAATTCTTTCCCTAACTACAAAAAATTTTCCC
Source organism: Phyllomedusa bahiana (assembly GCA_025379985.1). NCBI lineage: Eukaryota > Metazoa > Chordata > Amphibia > Anura > Hylidae > Phyllomedusa > Phyllomedusa bahiana. The sequence continues at coordinate 3,932 of JAODAL010049381.1, read as the reverse complement.
CATCTTAATTACTAATTGTAAGGATCACAGCTAATAGTAGGGTTTCTCGTGCGAAATATATAATTTCGCTGAGTTTTTGGCCAAGGAGAGCGCACGTCTACTCCTATGAGACGCTGAGAGACACTGAGGCTGACAGGAAACGTGTTCTATGAAAAAAACGAGGTCATGTGATTTTTCCGCCAATCAAAAACCATCACATCCCGTTGCGTCGCCCCAAAAAACCCATCTCACCCTGCTCTTTTATTTAATCTGATTTGCTGGCCCCAAAAATTACAGGAAGCGCCCAAAATGGGGCGATCTTAATGATGATGCCAAAAATTTTTAGCCTTAAATTTTTCGCTGATCTAAAAAAATTTTTATCACCTTTTAAAACCTTGCCGATTTCAACTTGTCGATAATAATCCTCAACACTTTTAAAAATGACGTTGATAGTCATAAATTTTTATTTTTTGTAAAGGAGGATAAATACCGTTTTTTTTGGGTGAGTTGGGCTTTTTTTGGTACTTAAAAGGGTTTTATTGACATTTGATTACTTTTTTTCAAAAGGTTTTGTGAAGGGGTTTTTGCAAAAACACAGCAATCCTGGTAGCGGTGCAATGTAAATGACATTCTAGCTTTACTCAGCAGGTTGATACTTATACAGCGATAGCCAATTTGTATAGTTTTTTTTACAGCTTTTATACAATAAAAACACTTTTATTCAAAAAGGAAAACACATTTGTGCATCGCCATAGTCTAAGAGACATATTGTACCATATAGATAACATATCATTTATACCGAAGAATGAGCACTGTAAAAAAAAGCCACAAATATTGTGCAAGTACGTTTTTTTCTCACATTTTGCCTCACTTAGAATTTTTTTGCGTATTCTCAATATGATCTATGGTGCAGTGTATGACACCATAACAAGGTACATCTTGTCCTGCCAAAAACAGCCAAAAAACTAAACGCCATATTATTTTGACTGTGGTGGGACTGTGGTGCACTAGAGATTCCTAGCCACAAGTTGATGATCTCTACTGTAGATATGAACTGTTTTGTGACTTACAATAAAAGCATTCTCAGTTAATTTTTACCCATTGATATCAGTATGACAATGAAAGAATTTCATCGGTAAGGCCGTATGGGCATAGACATGTTATGGCTCTGAACAAACCTTGGGTTGTTTATCAACAGTGCATTAATAGCACACTTGTTTAGGAGGCTGTATATGGGGCCCTACTGTATGAATTAGGTAACAATCACATTTTTATGTGCATATTTGAAAGTAGTAATACTAAAGGATAATATTTCCTTCATACAGTGCTGTACAGATCTTTATGTGGAAACTAAGGGCTCTGCTGTATGCATAAAGTCCAAGGTAAATCTTTAGTCTGTGCTCGATAAATTCTGATTCATTCTGCTCTTTACAATTCACTAATTGACAACATGGCTATATTACTTTTTATAGAATTGAACATCACACTGCATCTTATATACAGTCTTCAAATGATGTGAATATGCAGTACAAGGCTTATGTACATATGAAAAGTGAAAGTAAAGCCATAAATGTAAAAGCTGTACCTGGAATGTGATCTTATTTCTAAACTACTATTTTACACTTATTTATTTATTTTAGTTCACACAGATGTCTTACAAGTTCAGTTGTTATTGTGAATATTAAAACAGTATGCAGTCTTATACTGAAAATAGAATTCAACAGGCCCAACTATTTAAAGGTATTAATATCCGTATAGGAAAATATAATGCACTATTCAGATTCTAATAAAAATGGAATCCTGACACCCTTCTATTATATCCAACATTAGCTTCAGAAAATTGTGTTACATCAGCACTTTGGTATGACTTTTTTTTCTTACTTTACAGATGTGGTATTCTTTTCTGACAGTTCAGTCTACCAGAGTTACCCATTCCTCCACATTCAGCAGACCTTGCTTAATCCATTTATTAGGAATTTGGTAAAAATAATAATGAAATAACTAAATTCTTATTTACTTACACCAAGCATTTAATATTTAACATAATGATCCATATTCAGTTTTATATTACATATGTTTTTAATGCTAGCAATAGTGCCCATTCAAGTGATATGGCACATTGAACACTGGCGCAACATACAGTTAATATCTGTATGTCTGATTATACCTCTAGCCTACCTCTTCTGTACTGCCATTTGTACATCAATCAAGGTTCCCTCTAGAGATGGGCGAATTGATTCTAACGAAGTGGAATTCGTTTAGAATTTCAGGAAAAATTCGGTTGGAAAGAAGTCGAACTTTGGGGGACTTTGCGTGAAAGGTGTGTTTTGATTTATAAAAAGGCTGGAGCAAGGCGTTAATGGGGGAAAGAAATTGGGAGGAAGAAGGGCAAGCCTGCATGCGTGCAGAGATGAAGCCAAACAGAGCCGGGGGATTCTGTATTACCGCACTTTTAAGTCCCGGGCGGACGTGGGACTAACCCCTCTCATTACGGGGAGGGGTGCGCGGGTTGTGATAGCTTACTAAAAAATATTTTTGGTTTTTTTGGGGTTTTACAGCTTGTTCAGAGATTTTTCTCTAAAATTCTATTTTTGTTTTTTTGGGGGATTTTGGGTCTGAAGTCCAGTGTGGTCCATGCGTTGCTATACATTTTATGCTATCTTCACAGCACATTGAAAATCCCAAAGGGGGGCTAAGCCAGTTCCTTTTTTATTTATTTTTGAAACAGCGTTTTTACAATACAAATACCCCTTATTTTTGGTGCTCCCAAATTCTTTGCGCAAAATTTTCATCCCGGGGTTAATTAAGCGTTGCTCTGCGCTGTGGTGCTAAAAAAACCCGGGTTTTTTACCGGCAAAAAGACTTTTTCCTGTAGATTAAATTAAAAGCAGGTTAATTACAAATTTTTTTCCTTGTTGTGGGAGCAAAATACACGCCATTTAAAACCCCACAAAGCTGGTTTTTTGGGGTACTCAATTCTTTTGCGCATTTACTCCAGGGGTTTAAATTTAAACGTTTTTTCTGCTGTTGTGGTGAAAAAAAACCCTTTTCACCGGGAAAAAAAACATTTTTCCTGTAGAAAATTCACAAGCAAAGGGTTAATTAAAAAATTTTTTCTTGTTTTTGTAGCTAAAATACAGCCATTGTAACACGCTCAAAAACTGGTGTTTTTGGCGCTCAATTCTTTTTCGCAATTTTTCATCCGGGTTAATTAGCGTTGTTGTGCTGTTTTGGGGACTAAAAAAACTGTCTTTTTTACCCCCAAAAAAGACAATTTTTCTGTAGCATAATTACAAGCGAAGGTTAATTAAAATTTTTTCTCTTTTGTGTACATAAAAAACCGCCATTGTAACCGTACAAAGCGGGGGTTTTTGGCAGCTCAATTCTTTTGAGCAATTTACATCAGGGGGTTTTTAAGGTTGTTCTGTGTTGTGGTGACTAAAAAAAACCGCTTTTTCACCGCAAAAAAAGCAATTTTTTTCCCGTAGCATAATTCCAAGTGAAAGGTTAAATTTCAAGTTTTTCTATTGTTGTTCCGTAAAATACCCCTTTTTTAAAACCTCAAAGCTGGTGTTTTTTTGGTTTTCTCAATTCTTTTGCGCATTTAAAACCCAAGGGGAAAACTAAATTTTTTCAGTTGTTTATAAAAAAAAGTTCTTTTTTTCCGCCAAAAAAAGAAATTTTGCCTGTACATAATTATTCCCAAGGTTTAAAAAAGCCTGTTTGTGCTTTTCATTCAGTAAAATAAACCCGGGTTTTTAAAAGCACATACAAGTAAATTTTTCCTGGCCATTTGTGGAGCGCAAATTTTTTATCCCAAAGGGGTTTCCCCAACTTGTTACGGGTTCATTTGGAGTCAAATACAGGGTGGTTTTTATCAATCAGTTTCTTCTCAAACAGTGTCGTATATTTTTTGAACAAACAGAAAGTGAACCCGGGGGTGGGAGGCTTTT
>JAODAL010049380.1:0-28229 GCA_025379985.1 Phyllomedusa bahiana | reverse complement strand
TTTTCCCTTTTTCCAGTAGTTTACACAGTGAATGTCACTGTTCTGATGCTTGTTACATCTTTACGAATAAGTTATTGCACTGAGCAGCAGCTTTCTCTGCTTTTACCTGCAACCAGTATAATTGAAATGTATTGTCATGCTTGAGATAAAGATATTGATAAATGTGTTTGTCAATAGACAATCCATCATGTGCAAATGACAGACACAATAGTGGCAAGTGATGTCAATCAGGGCAGACTAGGACTACAAAACAGCCCTGGCACTCAGAACCAACCAGCCCACATATAATATGCCCCTCCCAATGTCATGAAGAGAATAGTGTGGTGCAATGCAGCAAATGTAACTTTATTTCTAGGGGCATGTCGCACCACACTCGTAATACTAGACACATACAGGTAGTGTCCGGGTTACAAACAGGATAGGGACTGTAAGTTTGTTCTTAAGTTGAATTTGTATGCAAGTCGGAACAGTTATATTTATTAAATGTAACTCCTGCATAAAGTTTTTTTTTTGTTTTGTGTAGTGCAGTGAAGGGTTTTTACATTTGTTTTGCTGTCTGTGCCCCTGTTAAGAAGTTTTCACCTCATTTTCATCTTATGTGCTGCTGTGGAATGCTGAAACTTGTCATTCTACAGCTACTATCTGCTGTAGAGCATAGAACTACAAGTGCCAGCATACCCCTTAAGTCTCCGTTTGTAACTAGGGGACAGATGTAAGTCGGAACGGTGTAAGTCGGGGACTGCCTGTATATGAATGTGGATCGGCAAAACTAGGCACATTACTGCTCAAACAGGCGTACCTATGTCAATGTGTTCTGCCTGAGCCTGAGGAGTCGAAGTGGAGCTGGATTTGCTGTTAGGGAAAAAATGTCCAATATTTCTCAACTTACACAAGTACATTAATAAAAAGTAATTTTTTATAATTATCAAACTATTTAAAATTAAATTATTTAAATTTAAGAAAAATGGTATCATATAAAATTAAAATAAAAATATATAATATCCCAAAAATATAAAAATATCTCCTGTAAAAATGCATTTAAATTTAATAGAATCTAAAACTAATTTTACATTAAGTAACCCACTGATGATGATGTTCAGATTATTATATTTTTAATTTTTACTACATTAAATTTGAAATAAATTTTTGCTGCTCTCACCCTTTATTCTACATACAGCAAGAGCCGACACACCACAGGTCTTGCTGGCACTTGTGGTCCAGCAAGCAAGATTAGTTCCATAGCTTCTATTCACTGACATGATATTCTAATGACTTTTCTTTTATTCCCAGCCTATCTATAGCCTTTATACATGTTTGGCACATTACTAATGTGCCTATGTTCCGTAATGCGCCAAACATAGGCGAGGTGCAATAAACTTTAGACACCATTTATGAACGAACAAAAAACACTTTCATACATTCAGGCGCATTATACACTGAAAAATAGGTGCGAAAATGCACATCAATCCACCTAGTTCCATACACGTCCCCCTAGGTGTTTTTTATGTTTAATTTTCATTTTCCTGCTTCTGTTGTGTGGATTGTACATTTAAAGGTGTGTTTCGGGACTGGTTAATGCTCATTATTTCATCGGGGTATGAGTAGAAATAGAAGAGAAACCTCATACTTACCTGCCGCTGCATTCAGCCAGGAAGTAAGGAGTGAACGTCCATCGTTCACGTGACAGGTACAGCCAATTACAGGACACAATATCACAAGCACAGGACCTTTCTGCTCTGTAATTCTCGGGAGCTGTCATGCTTCCCCCCAGGATTGACGCATCGGCAGCCGGGTGGGAACTGGCCCATCTGGGAGGTAAGTGTGAGGTTTTTCTTCTATTTCCACTCATACCCCGATGAAAGAATGAGCATTAATCATTCCCGAGACACCCCTTTAAATATACAATGCACACAAAAGAAGCAGGAAAATTAAAATTAAACATAAAAACACCTAGTTACGCTCCACCCAATGAAATTAAAGGGGTTGTCCAATTAGTTTCAATCATGTATTTTACAAAACTAATGCCCTAATAAAACAAAAAGGCGTATACCCACCTCATCTCCTTGACTTCAACACTACTGTCGTTCTCCCTTTCCATCAGCCTTCTGTTTATTTCCTGGCTCTTGCTGAAAAGGATGTCACTTCTGTAGCTGCTGTCTGGCTGTGGTGCCCTGTGCCTTTGCCTGACGTTACCATCCAGAGTGTTCACTTCCGAATGGTAGTGTCAGGCAATGTCATGTGATTTCTGCAGCCAATCAGAGACTGAATTGGTGATGTCCTGTTCACCCTGACCCAGAAAGTAAACAGAAGACTGGCAGAGACAGAAGATGGTGGTTAATGTAAGGATCCATGGTGGTTAAGGCAGTGAAGGGGTTAATTTAAGGATATTTGGTATTATGTGGGGAGAGGAGGTTAATACAGCTTTCAACAACATGCAACATGCAACATCGAGGCAAAATGGTAATTATTCAAAAAGCTTTATGTATTTTTCATATCAAAATTACAATAACATTAAAAATCCTGGAGGTACATGGCTTGTTCTGCACAATCCTTCCTTCTTAGATACAAACGCCACTCCTTAACGAGTCCACAGGTATGGCGGGGAGACTCCGACAGAGCTGATACACACAGCTTTGCGACAATTCGGAACAAAGTAATTCCTTTCTCAAGCATGCGCTGTTTACTCCCCATCCTGCTTAAGTAGTAGTGGTGTGTCATGTGACCCTTCATTCATAAATTATCCTCCATTGAAACAGCATGTATTCTCTACGCTATTTACTACTACAAACAACACAACATTCTATAAATAACTCCTCAAACTAAAAACCTCATTTAGTCCTTTAGGGACCATTGTTTCCAATCTATGGATCCAGTACGCTTCTCTCTTGAGAAGCGCTGATCCAATCTCTCCTTCATTTCCGACTACCTCTTGCAAGACGCACCATCTTAGTTCACTAATTTGGTGTCTCTATTCATTAAAATGACGCGCAACCGTAGTTTCGCCGTATTTGTTCATTTCACCTTGCTTAATTTCTGGTGCTGCTCTCTTTGAATAACTGCATGTAGCAGATTTATGTTCTATTATTCTTTGTCTCACTGGGTGGCGTGTTTGCCCAACATAGGGTTTACCACAAGGGCATTTTAGGGCATAGATTACATTACTGCTGTTACATGTATGATAACCATATTTTTGAATTTTGGTTCAACGTACATATCCATTTCCATTTCTGATTCCTTTATCTGCTGTAACCTGCCAAGGAACTATTGTGTATCCATCAAACATCTAGGCAACTGGTAGGATCTGATATGACAGAATCTGATATATTTGCTCATTTAGAGGCTCAAAAAGTTCGTCCTCGCGGTATAGTGGTACTGAGCCCAGACCACATAGTAGATCTCTGGCTGAGGGAACCGAACGGGATAGAGGTGGGTTGAGGACAGGTGAGGACCGCTGACCTGCTCCCAGACCATGTTAACTAAGGCTTGTGTCTGACGTTCCCACCGACTCTTGGCTGGGGTTGTCAGATGTCATCTGGGAGGAAGTTGATGACCTAGTCAACCAATCAAGAACCCTGGGGTTGCTGGTCAACACACGGTCGCTAGATGACACCGGCAGTTCTGGCCTCACCAAGTCACCCCTGCTGCGACGTCCCCTTACTGTGCTGTGACCTGTGCCTGCTCCAGGAACGTTTGTGCCACTGCCACTCGCATGTGAAGGGCCTGCCACCTCTCTGTCTGACATACTGTTTGATCAAAAAATTTAATTAAGCCTTGGGTATGAAATACCGTACAGAAAAAGCAGATGTAATTTAGGCGTATAGAGGACAATAAAGTAAAGACACACTGTATTTTTGTCCAAATTACCGCACAATCAAGAAGTTAGATTAAACCCTGTGTATGAGATATCATACAGAAAAAACAGATGTAAATTGGGCGTATGGAGGACAATAAAGTAAAGACACCCTGTATTTTTGTCCAAATTACCGCACAATCAAGAAGTTAGATTAAGCCTTGTGTATGAAATATTGTACAGAAAAAACAGATGTAAATTAGGCATATATGGGACAAAATAAAAAAGGCACCCTATATTTTATTGCAAATTAAGCCACAATCAAGGGGTTAAATTAAGCCGTGGGTATTATATACACTACAGAACAACCAGATGTAAATTAGCATATATGGGACAGAAGTACACCCACCCTGGACTTTAGGGAGAATACCCCACAAACTACAAGAAAATAATAACGCTGGTTAAATAACAAGTGTGCAAATGACACACACTTGTTATGGTTTTCCCCCCGTCGCTGATAAAACGAGTTTGTTTTATAATGAGGGCAATATAGTGCAGCGGCAGATAGATAATAACGCTGGTTGAGTAACAAGTGTGCAAATGACACACACTTGTAATGGTCTTTCCTCCCAGTCGCTGATAAACCGAGTTTGTTTAATAATTTGTTCAATATAGTGCAACAGCAGCAGCTAGATGCTTATGCCAGGACAGACAGTGAGAAGTGTGAGGATTTAAGATGGCGTTCGTATTTATAGGGCTGTGACATCACAGAAGCCCGCCGATCTCTGATTGGCTTCATGTCTGCACATGTCATTGAATGTGTTCCTTTCATCCTCCAAGTTCTTGTATGTACTCCTGTGCCATCCATAATAACGCTTTGTTGCCATTAATTCGACTTCGTGCAGAACCAAAGTTTTCCTGAAATTCTAAATGAATTCCACTTCGTAAGAATCGATTTGACCAAAAACTGCAGAACAATGCAGTCAGGGCAGCACATAGTGTGCCCTGACTGCAGACTTGTTATACAGACAGCTCTGGGGCTACCCTAGATCCCCAGGACTGACTGAACAGACATTCCCTGGCTCCGTTGGGTCACTGGAAGGCCCAATCACCCAGTGGATCAGGGGAATGCCCTTTTATTATGACTGCAGCAATTAAAGGTTTAAGCGCCGGGGAGCTGAGGTTTCCTCCGTTTCTTGGTGCTTACAGAATCTGCTCTAGGAACGGAGCTGTTAACTGCAGCTCCATTCCTGTCACAGTTACAGTGAGCCGCAAAATTCTTCTTTCTGCAGCAATGTCTCTAGATGTCTCTGCAGAAAGAAGACACGCACCACACACTGCCCGTTGTCTATAGTCGGTGGGAAGTCGTTAAGGAGGTTCTCGACTGTAGAACACCCCTTTTCATTCATCCTATTAGGTAGTTCAGTTAATAGAGAAAGGCCAGATTCTCTTGTCAGGATTCTTATCTCTTGGCCAAAATGACAGATGGCTACAAACAATGTCTCTTGCCTTCCAGACTTATCCCCGTCCTGCAAAAAAACAGACAGCCCATTGATATGAATAGGAACAATATAATGCTACATTTCTCCAGTGGTGGAGCCGCAGAGAATCTCAACACCTATGAGGTTTCCCTACGGAATACAGCTGATTGCTGGGGTTTGTAACAGATGGGCACTTTGTGATCACTCTAACATTTATGGAGAAAACTCCTTTAAATGTAACTTGTCAGTATTAAACTGTGTTTTACTCTGAAACAATATGGTGTTTCACATTTTGTTTTTACCCAGGTAAACGAATACCAATGCCATAAGAGAAGTCTGATGTGTGGATTCTCCTCACCCAACTCAGGTCTCTTCCATATTTACACATATAGTATCTCACAAAAGTGAGTACACCCCTCATATTTTTTTAAAATATTTTATTATATGTTTTCATGGGACAACACTGAAAATATAATACTTTGATACAATGTAAAGCAGTCAGTGCACAGCTTCTTTAAAAGTGTAAATTTGGTGTGCCCTCAAAATAAATCAACAAATAGCCATCAATGTCTGCTGGAATTCTCTTTCACTCCTCAAAGATGACATCACAGAGCTAGTGGATGTTAGAGACCTTGCACTCCTCCAACTTCTGTTTGAGGCTGCCCCACAGATGCTCAATAGGGTTTAGTTCTGGAGAAGTGCTTGGCCAGTCCAGCACCATTACCCTCATTTTCTTTAGCAAGGCAATGGTCGTCTTGGAAGTGTATTTGGAGTCGTTACCATGTTTGAATACTGCACTGCGGCCCAGTTTCCGAAGGGAGGGGATCATGCTCTGCTTAGTATATCACAGTACATGTTGGCATTCATGGTTTCCTCAATTAACTGTAGCTCCCCACAGCCGGCAGCACTCATGCAGCCCCAAATCATGACACTGCCATGCTCTGCTGTAGGCAAGAAATACTTGTCTTTGTACTCCTAACATGTTTGCCACCATACACACTTGACACCATTTGAACCAAATAAGTTTATCTTGGTCTCATCCATGTCCTTAGTCTGCTTATCTTCAGCAAACTGTTTGCGGGTTTTCATGTGCATCATCTTAAGAATAGGCTTCCTTCTGGGAAGACAGTCATCCAGACCAATTTGATGCAGTGTGCGGCGTATGGTATAACCACTGACAGGCTGAGCCCCCACCCCTTTAACCTCTTCAGCAATGCAATGCTGGTTGTCCTGTGTGGAATCTGTCTTGTTAAACCCCTGTATGGTCTCAAACACCATGCTACAGCTCAGTTTCATGGTGTTGGCAATCTTCTTATAGCCTAGACCATCTTTACGTAGAACAACAATTATTTTTTTTCAGATTCTCAAAGAATTCCTTGCCATGAGGTGCCATGTTCAACTTCCAGTGACCAGTATAACACCAATATACCTGCTCTCCATGCACAAAGTGTCATATCTTCAGTATTGTCCTATGAAAAGATATAATAAAATAATTACAAAAAAGTAAGGGGTGTACTCACTTTTGTGAAATACTGTAATTTCCATCATGGTGTTATGTAGTCCTCCCTCATTCCCTCCACTCATCACCTTATTATATGTAGAAACTTAAGTTTTCTTTTTTTAAAGTAGGTACATTTATGATACAATTGTTACAAATTAACTTTACAGTGTATGATTATTCTTTGTAATCTTAATTCTTTGGAACATTTCACAGCACTTAGTAACTTTTTCAAATTAATTCCTAAAGCACATTTAAGTCACTATAATAAAGAGTAATTTGTTTTTTTGCAGAAAACTATTGAGAGCAACATTCTTTGTTATTGAATGGAATTTGAGCTTCACAGATTCCACTAGTTCCCTGCTAATAATTTCTTGAGTAAGTAATTAAGCTGAAAGAATATGTTCGTAGCGTGTGAGCCTGTGGATGAGGTTCTCTATCTGTTAGCACGCACATTTTCTTGACGTCTGCTTTGTAAACGATGCGTTGCAAAACCAGGAATGGCTGCGTAAGTAATTTTATTTTTCATGATTCAAGCCCTAAAGGTCTTGAACTGTCAGATTTATTGTCCTCCTCATTTTATGACTTTTAGTTGTATTTATTCTTTTATGTTTTCCATCAACGCTGTTTACGTGGAGTCTAGTCTGTCGACTTTCATACTGTTAAATCATTTCTTTAAGCTTTAGCTTCTGTTCAGTATCAATCCCCTAAGACATATCATTAACATGAAACATTTCGGAAACTGTTTGGTTGACTATGAACTTCTTGTTGAATCAATCAGTCACTTTGATGGGACAGAGTGATGACCTTCAAAGAATATTTGTACCAAACAGATAGTCCATGGATACATTATTTTGACTACTGTATTAAGTATCCTACTTCCTTTACTCACGTCCCCTGATAAACTAAAAAAAGAAGGTACTATATACAAATGTTTTATTTTTGAAATGCTCTTCAACGTTTTCATTTAAGTTTTTCCTTCTGTAATGATAACAAAGGTTTCCCAGTGTAGAAATCTTTAAAGGACATGCGCAGAGTTATCTTACAAGATACCTAAATTTAATTAGTAAGAATTTATATACAGCCAAATGTAATATGGTTCAATTGTGTTATTACAAATGTAATTTTTTGTTAAATATTGAAACATTTGTTAAATATTGAAAATGTGTTATGGGTAACTTTTTGGATTAAAGGGGTTTTACTACAAGGGCATTTAATGCTGGTTTTGTCCTTGTTTAGCTTTCAGAGTGTTCCTAAAGGGATGTGTACGCTTTGTTTAAACTGCATATCACGTGACCAAGCAGGCTTGACATCACCATGTCTTTCCCCACAGTGTGCTCACTCTAGTAAAACACAGGTATGCTTATGTAAAGAGCTTTGAGTAACTACAGAGTAGCTGAGTGGTTAGCACTTATGCCTTATGGCATGGGGTCCTAGGTTCAAATCCCTGCTGGAACCACACAAGTAGATATTTTTTTCTTAATTCACATACCTGATTGAGGTTTCATTTTACCTTTTATTTATTTGCACTGTTTGACTAATTACTAAGAAGTATTTTAGTATTGCTAGACACACCTGAATAGTATGTTATATTGTGATATATTGGTGCTCAGTATAAATAAAATCACAATTTTGTTAAGTTTATACCCGCACACAAAATTCCATAATCTTTTTTTACAAAACTTTATTGACATAATTCTTTAGTAACCAAAAGGGTTTCATGTAGTATAGCGACCAACTTATTCCACATAAACGGACATTAATCAGATAAGTCGCTATAACAGAATAATACATCCTATGAAAGACAATATCTAATAAGTCCCTAAGACAACAATATCCAATCAGCAATACACTATAATACACCAAAAATCAAAACTCATCTAACATATATTTCCTATCCTGTCACATACAAATACAACGTAAAACAAGTGTATATGGATAATATATAAGAGCCAGCTATAAATAGTCCTACCTTACTGCTTAATAGACTCTCTATTGAGGCGCCTGTGAGTAGATCAAAAGAACAAACTATGAGGAAAGAATAACACTATTGACTAAGTATACTGTCTAAACAATAAACATATATACTTACAGGCAATCCTTGGTAAGGTGATAAACTGCTCATGGCTAATGAAAATAGTGGGGAATGGCGCCGTGTCCGAGAACAATTCCGGCGTTTCTTAAATACTATTGCGCATGCACCATGTCCAAACGGACATACGTCAAATGTGGGCAGCTGAAACCCAGCTTCCGCCCTCTCCTGCACTACAGCGCATGCGCGCGCTCATCAGCACACGTATGTAAAGTTTCAGAGAACAGCTCTTCTTCTAATCTGTACCCCAGAACTAGTGCGCTTCTTTAGCTATTCTTTTAGTGGCCAAGTATTACTACTAAATAAGCCCCATTTAGTTAGAGTAAATCACCTAATTCTGTCATGTTTATAACACAATTTATAATAAGGATTGTTTTATAGCAGAATAAATGTTAGAACTCTTTAAAAATACAATTATTTTCCCCATCTTGAATATTAAATTGTGAAACATCAAAAGAACAATTTATATATCAGCGCTAATTAGGCATCGCTCAAGATATGTCCATAGATATTACTATTTACATAATCACAGTAGTGTTAATTGAATACATAAACCTCAAAAGAATATCACAATGAATAATATTTATGTTAGTCATTTAAACATCGCATTCGATAAGACCGAGGTTGCCAAGTGCCAGATATGAATCCAGACTCCCTTTCCTTTAGAACGAACATGATCTCACCTCCAGGCGTCTTCACCTGTTCCAAAACTTGAACCTCTTTGTGCCACTGTATGTTTGCTTTCCACAAAATGAGTCGGCACTGATAGCCAATTTTTTGGCAAAATAGTTGATTTGTGCAGATCACCTATCTTACTTTCTGCATCATTCGCTTATAGGCGAGGCCACTGGGCTTTTATAATAAATCACAGCAGAGATTCACATTTAAGAAACCCTGTAATGGGATTTTCCGTATGTGGTGTTGTACAAACTCTCCCCTTTTCTTTTTTTGACATTTGCGCCGCGGCGCCAGTTTGTGCGACCAATAACTTTTTTGTACTAACACCTACGGACGTCAGTGAGGGTGAATTTTTAGCGGGCTGAAGTGTACTTTTTATTGCTAGCAGTTTGGAACGCATGCGACTTTTTTGATCACTTTTATTCCATTTTTTGAGTGACGTAAAATGACCAAAAAACGCAATTTTGGCGTTTAGAATTTTTTTCTTCTACGGTGTTCAGCGTACTGGATAAATGATGTTATATTTTTATAGATCAGACTTTTTCAGACGCGGCGATACCAAATATGTGTAACTTTTTTATTATTTTAATGTGGAAAATGGCGAAAGGGGGTGATTTGAACTTTTAATACTTTTTTTTTTTTTTACTTTAAAACTTTTTTTTTTTTTACTGTAACATTTAGTCCCCCTATGGTGCTTGACCACTAGGGGGTGCGATTGTTAATACAACCTAATGCATTGCATAGGCAATGCATTAGGGTGTACAAAGATGGCGGTTTCCCCACTTCCTGTCTGCGGACGGAAGTGGGGCAAACCGGCCAGGGTAAGTGACGGGAGCCTTCACAAGGCTCCCCACCACCATGCCCGTCATCGTTCATTCAGACGCCGCGGCCATCTTTGCCGCGGTGTCTGACGGGTAAAACAGCGCCAGCGGGCGGAGCCACCCGCCGGCGCTGTTACTGCCGGGTGTTAGCAGCGATTAGCCACTAACACCCGGCGGCTGTGCAGGGGGGTCACGGAGCGATCCCCCTGAAAAGCCCCTGAGCGGCCCTGGGACGTACTCATACGCCCAGAGTCGTGAAGGGGTTAATAAGGGCCATCTTCTTTTTATAGATTGGTGAATTTTAAACATAAACGGATGATGTGTATTGATAAACGTAATACGCTTATCCTCTATAGTCCGTTTAGATGTCGAATCCTTTGGAGTTTCCCTAAAATCGAGCATCTGTTCAGGATAGTGTCTCCTCCTAAATCTACCAGCCATCTCCTCTAACCTCTGTTGTTGTAACATCGGGTCTGTCACTATACGTCTAACCCGAGCAAATTGTGATCTCGGCAAGGCGTTCTTGGTGCTGGACGGATGACAACTTCTGTAATTCAACAAACTGTTGCGATCCATAGGCTTAGAATAGATGTCTGTGGACAGATGTCCGCATTCATCCTTCCTGATCAAAGTATTCAAAAAATGAAGCTGATGAAGGTCATATTCCATTGTAAACTGCAATCCAGGACATGCCCCATTCAAAAAACAAAGGAATCTTTCAAGAGATCCAATGTCGCCCCGCATGACACAAAAAAACATCATCTATATAACGTTTCCATTTCAAAGCATGTTCCTGAAATTCTGCGTTTGTATATACAAAAGTGTCCTCAAAAGACATCATAAATGCATTAGCGTATGGCAGGGTGACATTCGAACCCACGTTGCTGATTATAGAAATCCTCTCCACACAAAAAATAGTTCTCAGTTAATATGATAGTTAATAATTCGAGACAAATTTCTCGCTTGTCTGTATCCAGATCTGAAGTTTCCAATATCTTAGAAACAGCCTGTAGTCCCTCCAAGGAATGAATCATCCGGTACCTGTCCTATTTCTTGTAATAATTGTAAAAAATGAGATGTATCTAACACAAACAAAATATATTTTATAATCAGAGTTTTCAAAATTTTATCCAATAGTTTTGCTATAGGAATGAAAATATAATCTGTGGACGCCACGATTGGGCGCCCTGGTGGTCTCTCCAAACTCTTATGCATTTTAGGAAGTACATAAAACACTGGACATGTTGGATGTTGCATCTGCAAATATCTGTATGTAGGTAGATCAATAACCTTCTTTTCCAAATATTTATCCAATGTATCCTGTATTTTCCTCTTGATTTGAATCAAGGATCTTTTTCCAATTTTCGATAGGTAGTCTGATCATCAAGTTGTCGCTGAATCTCTTCTAGATATGCATGTCTATCCATGACAACTAGTGCTCCCCCTTTATCAGCTAGCTTACATATCACATTTTTATTATTCTGAAGGGATACTAGCGCTTTTCTTTCCTCTTTACTAAGGTTGTCATGAAAATACATGCTACCTCGACTTGGTAAAATTTCTTGAATGTCCCTATCAATAAGAGATATAACTGATTCCCCCCATGAGATGTGCGTGGGGGATTAAATGTACTAGGGGTTCTCAATCCTAATGTCTTAGCCGAAATCATGCATGACGCAGTCAAAGATTCACTTCCCTGTAAGTCATCCGAACCAGCACCAAAAAACGGCTTCAACCGTAATGTACGATAAGAATATCGAAGTTCCTGCTCAAATTTAAAGGAGTCAAAAAGCGGCGTTGGGCAAAATGACAGACCACGCTGTAATAGACTCAACTCTGAAGGGGATAAACTAGTTGAAGAAATATTGATGACTAAATTATCGTCATTCACTATGTTCCCACTTGAGAGCGAGTCCGACCTTGTATCAGGTTCTCTCTGGATATGCCCCCTTCTAGACCTCCTCATCTTCTTATATACGATTTTCTCCCTTGTCCCCTTAAAAAAAGAGGATGACATGAATAGCTACTGTATTTGCTTTCTGAACTCGAATGTCCTGGTTCATATGATTGTCTATGGTTCGACCCAAAGGTAGTAAATGATGAATCTCGCCACCTGTATACCATCTGATTGGAGTAGTCTTCAGAATCTCTTACAAATTTCTCTTTTTTCTTTTTCTCTATGTATTGGCGATATTCTCGCAGAGTACAACCTGATTTTTCTTTTAGGCTAACCGAATCAGTAGGAGGTTATAAAGATGTCAACTGTTGTTCAATTGCACTAACACAATTTTTTAATTCTTGCATCAATTTTTGTAGATATTCAATTGTCAATAGCATAATATCTAGGCATATTTATTCAAAATGCTTTCAAATTTTTCACAGTATGACTCATCGTCCTGGAATATTGTAGGATGTAGATTACATCTTAAACCCCTAGGAATGCGATTAACCTTGCAGTATTCAGCTAGGGTAACACAATGCAGCTCATAAGATAGCAATTTTTTGGATTCTTTTTCACAATCCTTAATGCGTAACTCCCCAGACGGGACATGCAAAAAATCATTGGATGTTGTTACTTGGGACAATATTCGAGATACATCATGTTCACTATACTGGAATATATTAGACATACTCTTAAATATGCGTCACAGCAAAAAAACACTACATATATTTTAGTATTGCTAGACACACCTGAATAGTATGTTATATTGTGATATACTGGTGCTCAGCATAAATAAAATCACAATTTCGTTAAGTATATACCCGCACACAAAATTCCATAATCTTTTTTATAGACATAATTATTGACATAATTCCTTAGTATCCAAAAGGGTTTCATGTAGTATAGCAACCAACTTATTCCACATAAATGTTCCCATAGGACCTTCATCAGATAAGTCGCTATAACAGAATAATACATTATATTAAACACAGTATCTAATAAGTCCCTAAGAAAGCAATATCCAATCACCAATACACTATAATACACCAAAAATCTAAATTCATCTAACATATATTTCCTATCCTGTCACATACAAATACAACGTAAAACAAGTGTATATGGACAATATATAAGAGCCAGCCATAAATAGTCCTACCTTACTGCTTAATTGAATCTATATTGAGGCGCCTGTGAGTAGATCAAAAGAACAAAACTATGAGGAAAGAATAACACTATTGACTAAGTATACTGTCTAAACAATAAACATATACTTACAGGCAATCCTTGGTAAGGTGATTAAACTGCTCATGGCTTAAGAAAATAGTGGGGAATGGCGCCATGTCCGAGAACGGCACCGGCAACTCTTAAATACTATTGCGCATGCGCCATGTCCAAACGGACATACGTCAACTTCGGGCACCCTCACCTGCACTACCGCGCATGCACCCGCTCATCAGGGCACGTATGTAAAGTTTCAGAGAACAGCTCTTCTTCTGATCTGTGCCCCAGAACTAGTGCGCTTCTTTAGCTATTCTTTTAGTGGCCAAGTATTACTACTAAATAAGCCCCAATTAATTAGAGTAAATCACCGAATTCTGTCATGTTTATAATACATGCGCAGTAGTGCAGGAGAAGTCAGAAGCTGGGTTTCAGCTGCCCGCAGTTGACGTATGTCTATTTGGACATGGCGCATGCGCAATAGTATTTAAGAGATGCCGGAGCCGTTCTCAGACATGGCGCCATTCCCCAATATTTTCTTTATCCATTAGCAGATTAATCACATTACTAAGGATTGCCTGTTAGTATATTTTGTTCAATTGTGTTATTCTTTTCTCATAATTTTGTTCTTTTGATCTACTCACAGGCGCCTCAATATAGATTCAATTAAGCAGTAAGGTAGGACTATTTATGGCTGGCTCTTATATATTATCCATATACACTTGTTTTACGTTGTATTTGTATGTGACAGGATAGGAAAAATATGTTAGATGAGTTTTGATTTTTGGTGTATTATAGTGTATTGCTGATTGCTTGCTAGGCAGGGAATACACTGACAGTAGCTGACTGAGAGGATAGTTGATGTCTGATCTTGTGCGGCCAGGACTAAGGAGCTCTTGTCACTGGTCAAATCCCTTAGAGATGAGCTGTAAACTATGGAACAAAATTGGTATAAAATTTTTAATGACACTAAATGGTGAAAATGTTTATTATTTAATTTGCAAGCTTTCCACGTCAATTTTACTTCATGGTAAAACCCCTTTAAAACAAACAGATAAAAGAAAGGCTTCCACTGTTGACCTTAGTATATATAAGTTAAATAAAAGAAATTAAGAATACACGCACACCTTATTATCATAAAAAACTGAATAATTAGGGTTATGGCAATAGTGAAGTGGATCCTGTGGACCACCGCCAGTGGTGGTAAAAGGCTGGTATTCACCAGAGCCTGCTGCAAGGCAGGTTGGGCTTGCTGCGGCAGGAGTCCTACCAGGTCGCTACCCCTGATGCGACTTGCTTATGGTGGTAGCCAAGGTGCAGTACAGTACATAATCGCAGAGCAAACTCATAGTCGGGACAGGCAGTAAGGTCAAGACAGGCAACAAAGGTACGTGGTCAAGGGACGAAGGCAAATGGTGAAGTACACAGTATAACTAGGAAACAACTTAGGAACCCTTTCTCGCAAGGGAGTATTGATCCGGCAAAAGGAAAGAGGAAGAGGCAGGGTTAAACAGGGTAAGCGCCCAGCAATGACCAATCCCCAGTACACTGGCCCTTTAAATCTAGCAGAGCTGCCATGCACATGCCCTAAAAGGTGAGGGGCACGTGCGACAGCCCGCAGGCAGAGAATGAGGAGCAAGGTGAGGTGAGTATCTGGAGCCGGGACTAGTACTGCAAGTACGTCCGCAGCATGGATAGCGGGGGCACTCATAACAGTACCCCCCTTTGGCCTCCTCCTCTTTCTCGACTGGAGGTCTGTCCGGACCCACTCACGTTCCAGGACGGTGTCCTCCGGCGTCCACTACCTGTCCTCCGGACTGAACCCCTTTCAGTCGATGAAAAAGTATCACCTCCCCATGATAGTCTTCGTGGCCAAGATCTATTTCATTACAAAAACATTGGTGATATCAGCTTCAGGTTACAGGGAGACAATTTTCTGAGAAAACCAGTTTAGAACCAGTGGTTTCAGCAGAGAGACGTAGAAGGAGTTCGGGATGCACATCATAAGTGGAATCCGGAGCTTGTAGGCCACTGGGTTGATGCATTTCATTAACTCGATTGGCCCCAGGAAGCGAGGGCCCAGTTTGTTACTGGGGATCTTGAGCCAAATGTATTTGGCCAATAACCACACTTTACCTCCCGGAGAGAAGATCAGGGGAGGTCTCCTCTTTTTGTCTGCCTGGGCCTTCATATGAACAGACGCTCATTGCAGGGACTGGCATGTATGATCCCAGATGGTCATTAGGTCCTCCATGGCAGGAACCTCAGAAGACATAGACTGGGGGCGGGGTGGGTGGGGATGCTGTCCATAGACAATATAGAAAGGAGAGGCATCAGCAGCCTCCGAATACAAAGTGTTGTATGAGAACTCTGCCCATGGTAACAAGCTGACCCAGTCATCTTGACGCGCTGATTGACTCTCTCTCTACTTGCCCATTCATCTGCAAATGGTAGGCCAAGTAGAGGGTGCACCAGAACCTCAAGACAAATTGGACCCCCTGGGCCGAAACGATTTGCTGAGGAAGTCCATGCAGACAATGAGGAAGAGGTTGGCAAGGCATGGAGAAGAGGGTAGGCCTGGCAAAAAAAACAAAGTGTGACATTTTTGAGAACTGGTCAGTGACCACCCAAACAAAAGTATTACCGGAGGATGGGGGAAGATCAGTGATCAATGGGCTCAATGGGTCAATGGGCTATTGGGGATGGCTAATGGCTGTAGCAGGCCTTCTGGCTTGAGGTAAAGAAAGTTGTTATGGGCACAAGTTGTATAAGATTCAAACTCTCTAACATCTTTAAAAAGACCAGGCCACCAATAAAAACAAGATATTAGTGAAAAGATTTTTGCACCCCAGGATGTCTGGCAATTTGAGAGCAATGTCCCCACATTAGTATCTTCTTCCAGAGCGCTGGGCGCACGTATGTCTTGCCAGAATGAATATCAGGTTTGGTATGGGTTTAGATGTTGGGCCACCTGGAGGTACAGGAGGTTTTTGTGATCGGTGTAGATATTGACTGGATGACGAGCTCTTCCAGGAGATAGCACCATTCTTCCAAGGCCAGTTTGATGGCCAGTAATTCCCGATCCTTAATGGTGTAATTCTTCTCTGTAGAGGAAAAAGTCTTAGAAAAGAACCCACATGGGGTCTTGCCTTTGGGAATTTATTGAGTAAGGACCACTCTGGCCCCCACTGAAAAGGTATTGACTTCTAACAAAAATGACTTCTCAGTATCTGGCTATGAAAGCACAGGGGCAGAGGTGAATACCGATATCAGCCTGGAGAAGGCTTCTTCAGCCGCTGGTGGCCTAGCTTTGGGTTGCCATTCTTGGTGAGTGCCACCATTGGTGCCACCACCATCAAGAAGTGTGGCTCGAATTGCCTATAATAATTGACAAAACCCAGGAACTGTTGTAAGGTCCGAAGGCCGATGGGCCGCAGCTACTGCAAGACAGCAGACAATTTAGCAGGGTCCATCTGCAGACCCTTGTCCAAGATGATACAGCCGAGAAATGAGAGGCTGCTCTGGTGGAAGAGGCACTTCTCTACCTTGGCATAGAGATAATTACTTCATAGATGCCTCAGTACCAGGAGCACATGAACCTGGTGGGACTCTGGATTGGGTGAGAAAACCAGCATATTATCCAGATAGACAACAACAAAGGTGTATAGGAGGTCCCTGAATATGGAGTTCCTGGTATTCCTGGAAGACCGCTGGCATGTTACAGGGCCAGAAAGACACAAGCAGGTACTCAAAGTGCCCATCTCAAGTGTTGAAGGACATCCTTCACTCGTCCCCCTCACAGATCCAAATAAGATTGTATGCTTCCCACTGGTCCAATTTGGAAAAGATCTTGGCTCCACGGAGCTAGTCAAAGAGTTCAGTATTCAATAGCAAGGGGTTAACGGTTCTTTATCGTTATCTTATTGAACCATCGGTAACCAAACATGGACAATTTCACCCTGATGCCAGGAAGAACTTACGATTTAAAACCCTTCTGGGGGTTTTTCTTGTATGTAGGCTGACATTGCCTGAGTCTCTGGTACTGACAACAGGTAGACTCTGCCTCGGGAGGACTCGTACCAGGCAGCAAGTCTATAGGACAGTCATAAGGACGACGAAGTGGAAGGGTCTCAGCTTGATTCTCAGAGAACACGTCCTTAAATTCCTGGTATGGAGCAGGCAGACCCGACAGATGCTTGAAGGACGTTAGTGGAAAAATGGAGCGCACTGTGCGAGGTGCCACCAAACAGCGAGGCTGGCAGTCTTGACCCCAATGTATGACTTTGCCCATCTTCCAGTTGAGCATAGGATCATGGCGCTGCAGCCATGGGACACCCAGAAGAACTGCTGAGGAAGAACGGGGTTGTAAATAAAACGCGAGTCTCTATTTATGTGACGCCCCCACTTGAAGGGATAAGAGTTTCGTAGAGAATTGGACGAAGTCACCAAGAAGCTCTCCGCTGACTGAGGAGATGGCCAGAGGTTTCTCTAGGCAGACCACCGGGAGGTGATATTTAGACAACAGGGTATCATCCATGAATTTCGCAGCTGATCCTGAGTATTTGAAAGCTGCAATTAGGAACTGGATTCCAGAACCGGTCAATTTGGTCATTTGTACCAGCATGGTCAAATGTGGAGAGGAAATGCTCACGCCTGTGTGTGTGGTTCCCAGATGTTGTAGATGGTGCGGACAGCACCTGCGGTAGTGTTCAGGGCTGGAACAATAGAGACACAGGTTCTCCTCACGCCGTCGGGACAACTCTTGTGGAGTCAGATGTGCTCTGTTTTCTTGCATGGCCTCTTCAGTGGCCAGCAGGGAGGACACCAGTGGAGGCCTTTGAAATACTGTAGCAAGATGGGGTAAACAACGTGTCCTGGTTGGATCATGCTCTTGAAAGAGCTCCTCCAGCCTCTCCGAGAAGCGTACATCAATTCGAGTGGCCAGGTGGATAAGGTCACTCAGAATAGAAGGGGGATTTTGGACGGACAGGGCGTCTTTTATCTGGCTGGCAAGACACTTCTTGAAGGTGTTACTTAATGCCACATCGTTTCAGGACAATTCTGAGGCCAGGATGCGGAATTGCACAGCATATTCGCCTAAAAAAGACCATTGTGCGGGTTTTAAATTAAGGCGGTTCAGTAGTGGGCTTGGTCAGGTTTCCCTAAAATATTCCCAGAAAATCATGAGGAAAGGGGCGGGGTCCCTGAGGGATGCCAGGAAAGGGCCCTTCCCAGAGAGGAGGCTCCCCTAAAGTACCTTCCCTTTTTCAGTGGGGAACGGCTTGCCATCAGTTCCACATCAAAGCCTGGCTGATAAAACCCCATGCAGGCCTTGTGTCCCCTTTGTTTTTGTTGGCATAGACAACATAGTTAAAAAAACGATGACCCATGAGCGGGAAAGACGACGGGCCCTGCTGGTGGAGGACGCTCCCATCAGGGGCGTAGTGGGGGTTTGTTTGCATTTGTTGCGTGATTGCTGCGCTGCTGGGCCATGATGGTGGTGGGGGCTACGATGCTAAAGAGGACCGTGGCGGGATCCATGGCAGGGTCAAAACCGTTACGCAATGAGAAGTGGCCCCCCTCTGGACCACTGAAATGGTGGTGAAGCCAGCCAGGGGGGGAAAATCTAAATAGGCCCCCGGCATTCACCAAAGTCCTCCAAAGGAGGTTGGGCTTGCTGCGGTGGGAGTCCTCCCCAAGTTGTATCCCGACGCGACTTTCTTCCCATAAACGGCGAGGTTCGGTGGTACAGAATCGTAGAGCAAACTTGTAGTCCGGACAGGCAAGAAGGTCAAGACAGGCAGTAAAGGTTTGTGGTCAAGAGACGGAGGCGAACGGTAGGGACACGGGATAAAAGGGGAAAACCCCCAGCCAATGTAATAAAGGATTGGAAACCCTATAAGTGTAAACATGACAAAATAATGGGATTTGAACAAAACTAAACATTTAAGATGAAAAAAGGGAATCCCAAATAAAATGTAACGTTTTTAAATTTAATAAAAAGGAAAAAAAAAACTCTCCCCAGAAGTCCGGTACATGACCTAACTCTAGGGAAAACGCCCCAAAAAAACCCCTGAACCCTTTAACCCACTACCCCCAATCCTGAAATCCCGGGAAAAAAAACACATACCCAACCCCCCTGAATAAAAAAATGAAAAGTTCCAACCCAATTTGCTCAAAATAATTTGGAAAAAAAAAAAATACCAGTATCATAAAAACTGTCAAGAGAAATTTCATAAAGTTTAACTCCAATGCATTTCCCCCAAAAATACATTGGGTTTATCAGGGAGATCTTATAATGGACCTTAAGTACTGGTAACAAAAAACACCAACAACAACAACAACAAAAAATAATATATCAGTAATCAAATAGCAGGTGATTTACAGAGATACAGATCACTCCCCACTACTAACAATGAAGGTGCCAGAGAGCCATGGCTATGTTTATATGAATTATACTCACGGTACCAGTGATAATGAAGGGAGCATGATATTAATCCATGACACCCTTGAGGATATGGTGATCCCTAAGGAGCTACACACAGGAGGAGGCAAGGATGAAGACTTTCATTGTTAGTAGTGATGAGCGATCTGTATCTCTGTTAATCACCTGTTATTTGATTGATTGTTTTGTTATTACTGATATATTAATAATTTTTGTTGTTGTTGTTTTTGTTTCTAGTACTTAAGGTCCATTATAATATCTCCCTAATGAATCCAATGTATCTTTGGGGGAAACGCATTGGAGTTAAACTTTATGAAATTTCTCTTGGAAGTTAACTTTTTATGATACTGGTATTTTTTGCAGCTTTTTTTTTTCTTCAATTATTATTTTGGAGCTAAATTGTGTGGAACTTATTATTATATTGTTATTTTGGTGGCTTTTTCTTTCCATTAAAATTTTGTTCATCCACTGGGTTGTGTGTGTTTTTGTTCCCGGGATTTCTAGGATTGGGTAGGAAGGGTCGCCCTTTTTGGGGTGTTTACCCTATATTAGATAGGGTCGTAGTACCCAGGGCTTTCTAGGGAGAATTTTTAATATTTTTTAATATAATATTAATATTATGAACACAGTATAACTAGGAAACAACTTGGGAACACTTTCTAGCAAGGCACAAGGCACTATTGATATGGCAAAGGGAGAGAGGAATAGGAAGGGTTGAATAGGGTCAGCGTCTGGATATGACCAATCACCGGCGCGCTGACCATTTAAATCTAGCAGAGCTGCTGTGTGCACGCCCTAAGAGGAGCCACAATAGACAGGGGCAATCATAACAATTAGATAAGGTTTGAGTAAAATTATTTTCTTTCAGGAGAGTACCCAACCTAATCAGAGCTAGGACCAGAATAAAAGCATGAGTCTAGTTTGCATCTTTTATATATAATCCCTCCCCCCTTGAACATATTCTTTAACACCAGCCAATTTCTTAACTTTGGTATTTGTGAACTTATCTACATCAACTAGCTACTAGGAATGGGACTTAAAAATGCAAGACAAGAGTTGTTTTTCATCATTAAATATAAAGAATGACTAACCAAATGAAGAAGAGATAAGTGTATGCTACATTTATTGAATCATTTCATTTGGAGTCACTTTTCAGCCTAATCAAAGCATAAATTGAACATACAGGATACAACTGACATAAAGCATATGTACAATTCCAGTAAACCGCCCTATTGTACCTCTAAATCTGTTTGCTGGATTCATACCATGCTGGGACAATGGGTGGGCAGAGGTAGGCGACCACTTAAGGAAGGAGCAAGGATGTTTGAAGTGGGCTCGGTAACTGAGCCCGCTCCATACATGGGCAAGTGGTGGCTGTTAGTTACAGCTGGTACCTGCCTTCAGTGCCTGCATTGACCATAGCATCTCGGCAATTACGCAGGAGGGGAAAACTCTCTTCTATCTCCTTGGTTTCCCTGTGATGCAATTGTGGGTACTCCCCAGAATTTATGCATGACAGCTGCGAACCTAGTGGAGTGTAATATAGAGTGATAATGCCCCTAGTGGATAAGTATCCTTGCAGGACTAAGCCAGCTCATCATCCAGATGGACAGAAAATAAAATAACTTTCTCCTTTACTGAAATTCAGTAAAATCCATGTGAAAAAAGGACATTTAAGCAACTAATAGTTAACTCTCATAAAGGAGAAATATTCAGCATGTTGCTAATGCGTTTAGGTCTAAGGTCTAAGGATATTTTTCCGAAACGCATCAGCAACACACTGAATATCTGTGATTTATAAGTGTTACCTATTAGGTGCTTATATGCCCTATTTTTAATATGGATTTTACTGAATTTCAATAAAGGAGAAAGTTATTTTATTTTTTGTCCGTCTGGATGGTGAGGTGGCTTTTCACTACATGCTGCTTTCTTTGTTGTGAGCTGTGTTCCGCTCCATGCCCTGGACAGAACTGGATCAAGAGGTGAGTTGATCATTCACAATTATATTCATATTAATCGGCACAATTCCAGTCATCTTTATCACTTGTTACAACAATGGTTGTTAAATATAACACATGATAATGGCATTAGATGTGGCTTCTGAATCTGTCGGAGGGTCATACTGTGTAGTGGATTAATTAAATCATAGACCATGTTCACAAAACCTGGCCCTCCCACCCTTGTTTATGCTGTATCTATTGGTAGCAGCACTAAAGAGGCACTGAATGACACTAAACAGGAGAACACTAACAAGACTATAAATGGAAAATAGGCATAACAGTTAGGGGGACATGTATGATCGGGGCTGCGGCAGAAGACATATTTTCAGCCCGACATCAGGCGCAGCCCCATTCATATTAGTGTACTGCCTCCCGTTCACCCGTATTAGGCGCATTACAGAACGCAAGCGGAATTTTTTAATGCGCCTGATTTCGGGGGGCGTGCGGGGAGGCGGGGCGCACTGGAACCGTATGAATCTATAGATTTATAGCTTCACTATGGCAATTCTAGACGCATTACTGCTGGAACAGATAAACCCCTATCAAACTGGTGTACCTGAGCCAAAAAAGTCGTACAAGTGCTAGAATGCACCCGACTTATGACCCACTGTAGAGTGGGTACATAAATCAGGTGCATTCTATGCTATTATAATGAATATGAAATTTGACGTTTAAATGGCAAATTTCATATATGCTGCCCTTAGTATATATTCATAGTCTGCTTAGTTTCCTTTTGATGGATATGTATGTGCTATTTACTGCCTTTTTACCACCCCTCTGTCCCAGCAGGGCAATAACAGTGCAAAATTTCATTTATTATGTTTAGTTCAGCAGCTCAAACTGAATTTATTATGTGCTATCAACACAACAATCACTGTCTTTCAGTTAGATTGCAGTGAGAATGTGGTCATGAATGCTTGGTGAAAAGTTATTATAGTCTATGGAAGATATACACTCACCGGCCACTTTATTAGGTACACCATGCTAGTAACGGGTTGGACCCCCTTTTGCCTCAATTCTTCGTGGCATAGATTCCACAAGGTGTTGCAACGATGCTCAATTGGTACCAAGGGGCCCAGAGAGTGCCAAGAAAATATTCCCCACCCCATAACACCACCACCACCCAGCCTGAACCGTGATACAAGGCAGGATGGATCCTGCTTTCATGTTGTTGACGCCAAATTCTGACCCTACCATCCGAATGTCGCAGCAGAAATCGAGACTCATCAGACCAGCAACGTTTTTCCAATATTCAAATGTCCAATTTCGATGAGCTTGGAAAAATTGGAGCCTCAGTTTCCTGTTCTTAGCTGAAAGGAGTGGACCGGGTGTGGTCTTCTGCTGCTGTAGCCATCTGCCTCAAAGTTCGCCGTACTGTGCGTTCAGAGATGCTCTTCTGCCTACCTTGGGTTGTAACGGGTGGCTATTTGAGTCACTGTTGCCATTTCTATCAGCTCGAACCAGTCTGCCCATTCTCCTTTTACCCTGGCATCAACAAGGCATTTCCGCCCCCAGGACTGCCGGCTCACTGGATGTTTTTTCTTTTTCGGACCATTCTCTGTAAACCCTAGAGATAGTTGTGCGTGAAAATCCCAGGAGATCAGCAGTTTCTGAAATACTCAGAGCCATGCCCTTTCTGGCACCAACAACCATGCCACGTTCAAAGGCACTCAAATCACCTTTCTTCCCCATACTGATGCTCGGTTTGAAAATGCAGGAGATTGTCTTGACCATGTCTACATGCCTAAATGCACTGAGTTGCCGCCATGTGATTGGCTGATTACAAATTAAGTGTTAACGAGCAGTTGGACAGGTGTACCCAATAAAGTGGCCGGTGAGTGTATATCTAAGCTAGTCCTAGCTTTATTTTAACAGCTCATTTTATACAGGGCTCCAGGCTAATGCCCTGATTAGCTGAGAAGGTAATTTAGTACCCTCATCTATATACATAGTTAAATTGTAGGACACTTGTATTAATAAAATATTGTAATAACATTGTTACCACCATCAACTAAAGGACACATATTTATAACTACAACTAACCAGCATATGCTTTCTTTCTCTATATCCCTTCATATTATACGCTTGCATTATTATGTTGCTAGATATAGAGGTCATGTCTACATTAATAAAACATTATAAGCTTGCAAGAGTTCCACTAAAGTAATGTATTATTTAGGAGTTCTATAATATGTATTTTAAATTATTTTGGCAACTTTATGCAATGGCAGCTACTATGCAGAACTAGAGTTAGAGCTGCGTTTATATTCTTATTTTACAGCTATATATTGACAGTAGTTTATCATTAAGAAATAAAAAAAAATAGTTTCCTTCCGATTTGTTTAGCAATTGCTCATCAAGTTTTTTTTTAAATAGTGTCTTAAATAGAAGTTTTTACAAAGCAAAGAACATATTAAACCGGTGTTCAACACTAAAAAAAAGCGCAGCAATCCTTTGGAGCATGATACACAAAAACAGAAGAAAAGGAAAAAAACTCCCAGTGATCCCAGCAGATGACTTCCCTGTTCACTCTGACCCGGCAGCCAATCACAGGCCGCAACACTCACATGGGATATATCCTGCACTTGATCACTGCAGTCTGTAAATGGCTGCAAGGCCAAGTGAAAAATGAATGAGGAAGTCATCTGTCAGGATCAGCAGGACGGCCACAATGGAATAAGTGCGTTTTCCAGGTTAGGGGACACGGCAATGGACAAATACCAGTCGGTTTATCCGACCGGTATTTGTCCTGTTTAGTGCCATCCCCACGGCCGCGATGAGCGGAGAAAAGCCCTCCCCCTTCCCATTGACATGCACATATTCCGTCCGAAAACCGGATAGAAGAATGTGCAAGCACAACATGTTTTTTGGGCGGCCGGCGGTTTGCTGTGGGGACTGCTGCACGGGTTTTCCATAGAAGCCCGTTGTGCTCATTTGCGGCCGCTTTTTCAGACAGTTTGCAAAACCGCAAACCGTCTGAAAAACCGTCCGCAAACCCGTGCCGTGGGGACATGCCCTTAATTGTTTTTTCTTTTCTTATTTTTTTAATATACTCCAATGGACTAACAAGCTTTTTTTTAGTGTCAGAACAGCCCTTTAAGTACAATATACATTTCTTAATTAAACTCACATGTACACACATAAAGATGCAAGTGAAATCAAGAACTTAAAAGTATGCTGTATCGTACTATTTATCTTAGCTTGCTGGTGTTAAAAAGTGGCAATTTTTAAGCAAGCCTCATTTGTGCAAAAATGTGTAACTTTTCTGCATTTTTACATCAGTCTTGCTGCTTTTGGAAAGTGGGCTGGGACTATTTATCATAATTCGTGCTAGAAAGTGGCACAAAGTATACCAGAAACTATGTCATGCTGTGCTTGGAGTAGATTCGTCTATGCCACATGGACACTGATAGATGCATTAACCCCATCCCGACATAGGACGTACCCATACGCCCTAGCGGGAAGTGCGTTCCTGCAAATGGACGTATGGGCACGCCCTGGCTATCGTGCGAGTTTACAAGTGAGCCCCGCACGATCGCGACCTGGGACCAGCAGTAAATTACCACTGGCCTCATGCTGCATTACAGGTGATTAACCCTTCATTATCGCAACCTATCATGGTTGAGATAATAAATTCCACCTGCCTGCAATCGGCACATTAAGGCCCCGTTCACCCCGGCTTATTCTGCCGCGGATTGGCGCCGTACTGCGCGCCGGATTTGCGCTGCTAGTACGGCGCAATCCGCGGCATGCAATTACGGTAATCTCACTGCTCTCATAGAGAACAGTGGATTCCGTCGCTCCTCCTCCGCTCGGCAAATCCTGCTGGGGGGGAAAAGTGACATGCACATTATTTACGGCGCGTCCGCGCCGTAAACAATGCATTGTCTATGGGGCCGGGAACGGCGCCCCCGCCGCGCTCCGGCCCCGCCCCCGTCCCGCCCCGTATTCACGGCGGATTTGTGCGCTCAATACCGCTACTGGTCCACTCACCCGACAGCCCGGATGCTTTACTGGTGATGTCACCATGCCCGCAATGCATGACAGTCGCCATGGAGACCAATATAGAGCAGTTCTGCACTATACTGGTCTGCCTTTGTAACAGCGAAAAAAGTAAAACAGAACACAAAAAAATAAAATAAAAAACACGTACACCGCGCTTTTCCCCTTTACAAATGCCAATCGCCCCAAAAAAGCTAAAAAATAAATAACCACATACATAACGACCCATCCTATAAATATGTCATGTTGTTTAACCCGCATGGTGAACGCTATAAAAAAAAAAACAGTCACTGAATTACGATCTTTGTTCATCCCGCAGCACATAAAATGGAATAAAAAGCGATCAAAAACTCATATAAAGACCAAAGGGGTGCCAATTAAAACATCAGTTACACAGCTCTGCATACGGAAAATTAAAAAAGTTATGGCTATCAGACGATAGCATTGCATAGGTATTGTTTTACACAATAAAAACACTTTTTTGAAAAAAAAAGTGCTTTCACATAAAAAAAAAACTATATCATCTAGGTATCACCATAATCAGCTCGACCCAGGGAGTCAAACTAACTTGTCACGGATACTGCACGGTGAGCGCTATTAAAAATAAAAAACACTACTAGGATTGCAGTATTTTCTTCACCCTGCCTTCCAAAAAACGGAGTTAAAAGCGATCAAAAAATGATACCAATAAAAACATCAAATCATTCCGCAAAAAACAAGCCCCTACACAGCTCTGTACACAGAAAAATAACAAAGTTATGACTCTCAGACTAGGGCAATGCAAAAACGTGTTTTTCTTTTTGAATAAAAGTGTTTTTATTGGGTAAAAGCAGCAAAACATAAAAAAAATACAAATTGGGTATCTCTGTAATTGTATCGACCTGTTCAATAACGTTAGCATGTCGTTTATACTGCACACTGACCGCTGTAAAAAATAAAAATAAAAAACACTACTGTGATTGCTGTACTTTGTTTAAAAAGCCTCACAAAAACCTTAATAAAAAGTGATCAAAGCGTCATATGTCCCTCATAATGGTACCAATAAAAACGTCAACTCATTCCGCAAAAAAACAAGCCCATAATCAGCTCCGTATACAAAAAATAAAAAAGTTATAGCTGGTAGAATAGGACAACATAAAAAATGCTATTTTTTTATAGACCTATTTCTATTGTGTAGAAGTAATAAAACATAAAAAACTCTATAAAATTTATATCATTGCAATTGTACCGATCCGCATAGTAAAGTTATTCTGTCATTTATCCTGAACGGCGAACATTGTAAAAATGAAGCCCAGAAAACAATGGCGGAACTGCGTTTTTTCCCCCCCTATTTTCATGGCCCAATGCTAAAAAAACCATGGAAAACCTGTACGCCCAAAATGCACAATACACCCCTAGATGAGATCCATGAGGAGTGTTGAATCCAAAATGGGGTGACTTGTGGAAGGTTTACCTGTTCTGGTACTTTGGGGGGCTTTGCAAATGCGACATGGCCCCACCAAAATCTGTGTTCCAAAAGCCAAATAGTGCTCCCTCACTTTTACACCCTGCCATGCGCTTCAAAATTAAAAAAAACTATATAAATAGGGTATCGCCTTAATTGTATTGACCCAGAGAGTAAAGATAACTGGTCATGGATACTGCAAAAGTGAGCGCTGTTAAAATAAAAATAAAATACACTACTAGGATTGCAGTATTTTCTTCACCCTGCCTTCCAAAAAACGGATTTAAAAAATGATCAAAAGTCTTTTCCCCCCAAAAAATGATACCAATAAAAATGTCAACTCTTCCCGCAAAAAACAAGCCCCTACACAGCTCCATACAAAGAAAAATAAAAAAAGTTATGGCTCTCAGACTATGGAGATGCAAAAACGTGTTTTCCTTTTTGAATAAAAGTGTTTTTATTGTGTAAAAGCAGTAAAACATAAAAAAATATACAAATTGGGTATCGCTGTAATCATATCGACCTGCTGAGTAATACTAGTATGTCAATTATACTGCACGTTGACCGCTGTTAAAAAATAAAAATAAAAAAAAACTACCAGGAATTCTGTATTTTGTTCAAAATGCCTACAAAAAACCTTAATAAAAAGTGATCCAAGCGGCATATGCCCCCCCTTAATGGTACTAATAAAAACGTCAACTCATCCCACAAAAAACTAGCCCATAATCAACTCCGTATACAGAAAACTGAAAACGTTATTGCTATCAGAATTTGGACAACAAAAAAAAAAGCAATTTTTTGTAGACCTTTTTATTGTG
>JAODAL010049379.1:0-28230 GCA_025379985.1 Phyllomedusa bahiana | reverse complement strand
CTCATAAAGTGATTGTACAAATCTACAACATACCATCACTTTATGATCAGTGAGATCTGACCTTTGGGAGCATCTGGATGAAGGGACCACAGCACCAGTTTTCCCTGCTATTTTTTTTTCCTGTGCAGGGAGCTGGCCCAGGTCTTTGGAATGGCATGATAACACGACCCCTTCAATCTGGAGATAGGTGGAGGTTCTAGAGGTTGGAACACCACTAATTATGAATTTAATATATATCCTATCAACTTATAATTACTTTATATAACTGTCTCACTTCTTTTGTCTGTTAACTGTGTAATTTTGTACAGATGTATAACTGGAACCCACAGTTCAGATTTTATTCAACAATTAAATTAATAATGAAAAGCAGTACTATTACTAATCAGTAGGAATTATTGACATACTATTTTCAAAGTTTAATAGCATGTATCAATTGGACATCAGATCAAGAAACAGAAATTCCAAGTGCAATACAAATGGACAATGATAACATTACTCCTGTTATTCCAAAAGGCTTATGGGAAGAGAGCTGAGCTCTCCAGCGCCATCTATTAGATGTAGCAATTCACATGCCTCATCCTCTGACTCACTGAGCTTTGCAATGTGAAAAGGATTAGAGCCATGCCAGTTTTGTTCACCTGCATACAGCTGTTTTGGGGGGTTGCCCCTCATCAGTGCAGAGTAGAAAACACTGGCTGACTAGGTAGGAGGTTTTAACTGTGGCTCAAGAGGGGTGAGGTATCTTATTAGGGAGAGGCACTATGTCGGTGTGTGGAGATTTATTGTCTTTTGCATGCCACTGGTATTTAAATATTCCCATAGGCTTATTGGAAGAGAACTGAACTCTCCAGCTCCAGCTACCAGCTGTATGCAGATGAACAAAACGGGCATGGCTTGAATCCTTTTCGCATTTCAAGGCTCATTGAGTCACATGTGACTTGAGGATTGCTACATCCAATAGATGGCGCTGGAGAGTTCATCTTTCTTCCCATAAGCCTTTTGGAATATTGAAATACCTAGTGGTTTCT
This sequence comes from Phyllomedusa bahiana, assembly GCA_025379985.1. Classification (NCBI taxonomy): domain Eukaryota; kingdom Metazoa; phylum Chordata; class Amphibia; order Anura; family Hylidae; genus Phyllomedusa; species Phyllomedusa bahiana. The sequence goes on along the minus strand of JAODAL010049379.1, from coordinate 27,202 downwards.
AAGAGGCAATAAATCTCCACATGCTGACATGGTGCTTCTCCCTAAGGAGATACCTCACTCCTTTCCACAGATCTTAGTAAGAAAGATTTTACTTAGAAAATTGGTGACATGTTCAATACTTATTTCACCTGCTGCATATCAGATATACTGTTCCGTTTAGCACCCTTCTTTATTTTTTATTATTTCATTGCATCTCTATGGAAGCATTGATCACTTAAAAACTATACAGTCTCCTATGAGACACTTTAACCCCTTGGAGTTCACTGAGAGATGACTGACAGACCCTGTATTCTATGTTATGGTTTTATCAACATTTAAATCATGTTATACTTTTCTCTCTATGTTTGGTTATGAACAATATTTCAGCACTAAACATTATCAATAGTACTTTGGGCCACATGTATGAAAACTGTCTAGGTCTAAAACTCTCTTTGTTGCCCAAAGCAACCAATTAGAGCGCCCTTTCATTTTTCCAGAGCACTACATGAAATGAAAGGGGCGCTCTGATTGGTTGCTATGGGCAACAAAGAGAGTTTTAGACCTAGACAATTTTCATAAATGTGGCCCTTTAAGTTTTCTGTTAGATTAAATACAAGTGAAGTACAAAAGGCGATACACACCGACATGGTATGTCTCCCTATTGAGATACTTCACCCTTTTCCTGCAGATCTTCGTAAGAAAGACAACAGTTCAGTTTATACTAGTCAGGACACTATATAAATTCAGAATACCAACCTTCCACAAGTATGGTCAGAATAACTACAGTATGGCTGAAGCATAAAGAAAAGAACTACTTCTCAAAAGTTTTAGAGCACCTCAATTCTTCTAGTTTTTATTATTTGCACAGTTTAATGTCTCAAATGTATTTTGAAATGAAAGAAAAGAAGCAATAAACAAGCTAGGATGAATAAAAATAAGGGGTTAATTTTGTTTCAACAAATTACTGTAGATATTTAAGGGCTTTTATTTTGCGGGACTAGATGTACTTCGTTGTACCATGTACTAGATGTTATTCATTGTATTGTGTTCACTATTCAGTATAGTTGATGTAATTTCTGTATTCTGCAGGTTAAAAATATTCCAGCAATATCAAATATCTAGGGTTTTCATTATGCTTTCATACTGTAAAGAAAATCCAAAGAAAATCCAAACATCATGTGATATTTTCTGCGACCAATAACTTTTTTGAACATTGACCTATAGACTGGAATAGGAGTGATTTTTTTTTTTTTTGCAGGCTCAAGTATACTTCTTTTAAATACAATTTTGGGAAAGATTCAACTTTTTTTTAATCACTTTTACTTATATTTTTAGGGGACATGAAATTACCCAAATAACACAATGTTGGCGTTTGGAATCTTTTTTCTTCTATGGTTGTAAGCGTATGGGATAAATTATGTTATACAGTATTTTAACAGATTGGACTTTTACAAATGGGGAAATAATTATGTGTATCTTTTTATTTTATTTTTTTATTTGTAAAATGGCAAAAGGGGGTAATTTTAATTTTTTAAATTTTTTTATACTTTAAAAACTTTTTTTTCTTATAGTAATATCGAGTTCCCCTAGGTTACTTGACCACTAGGAGGCTCGATCGTCAGTACATTCTATTGCATTGCATACAACAATACAATAGGGTCATACAAATGTCAGTTCTAGCACTTCCTGCCTGGGGCAGGAAGTGTTAGAATCACAGACATGGCAGTGATGGAAGCCTTCACAAGGCTTTCAGTCACCATGTTAAATGATTGGTACTGTGCGATCTCGCAGCTGAGGTGCCGATTGGAGTTAGAACTGGTGCGCAGTAACATTTCTTATTCACTTAGATGCCACGGTCACTTAGATCACCACGGCGTTTAAGGGGTTAAACAGCAGAGATCAGAGTTGGCTTTGATCTCTGCTGTTAGCTACAGGTGTTAGCTGTATCTAACAGATGGCACCTGTCGCATGTGGAACGGGCTCAGCTAGTGATCCCGCACCACACTGCCTTAAAACTGCCATGACATACTAAGGCTAGAGCTACACTGCATCGGACAAAAAAGGGCCGAAAGTAGCCGTTTTTTTTCCTATGCGTGACCGTGGTTTTTGTCATGTTTTGTGCAAAAACCGCAGTCGGTTCTCGCTTTTTAGCCATCACCCATACAATTATATTGTATGGGAAGATGACGAAAAAACTAAAAGTGTCACATGTTGTATAATACGCTGGTGCCGAAAGACGATCGTAGAAAACCTGTGGAGACTGCAGGTTGTTTTTTCTATTGTAGTCTATGGGGCTGCCTGAACAATCATATTTTCGGCGCTTTTAAAATCCTAAAAGCACCGAAAATATGAGCGTATTGCTATGCAGTGTAGACATAGCCTAATACGTCATGGTGGGTTAAGGGGTTAATAGATGTCAGCTGAATGCTAGATAAGCCAAAAGCTATTACTTCAGACTCCTCCTTACATACACACTTGGCTACACCAAGCTTTCAGCCAATTTCTGATGATACAGATTCAACACATTACCACAGCATGCTAACTAAACTTTCTAAAGATTGTAAATCACATCACAACCACTGGGTGACCACATATAGGCACAGCACCTACATTTACTAATAAAGTACAGCTGATTATCCTGCATCACTGATCTCAGGATATGTCAAGCTAAAAGAAAAGGTAACAGAAGGAAACATATGTATGTTTCAATAAGTCAGAATATTTAGCTATTAAACATGCTTGATGTCATCTGTGATTTATGTGTTTGCTAAGTAACAAAGCTAAGTGACCATATTCTATTTATAGTGATTATACAGTTTGCCACTGTTTTTGTTTTTGTAAGTATCTAAAATTCAGTTTTCAGGATAGTTTTAGAGCTTGAATTACAAAATCCTTTGTGGATATGGCTTATGTTATACTCAGCATGTATAATTATAGCTAGAGATGGGCGAATTGATTCTAACGAAGTGGAATTCGTTTAGAATTTCAGGAAAACTTCGGTTCGGAACGAAGTCGAACTTTGGGGTACTTCGGGTGAACGAAGTGTGCTTTTGATTGATAAAATGGCTGCGAGCACATGGCGCTACATGGGGCAAAGCACTCTGGGAGGAAGAAGGGCATAGCCTGCATGACATGTGCAGAGGTGAAGCCAATCAGAGACCGGCGGGATTCTGTGACGTCACCGCACTATATAAGTCCGGGCGTGACGCCGGGAGCTCACACTCCTCTCACTGTGCTCATCAGGGAAGGTGCTGCCGCGGCTGATAGCTCTTACTGAAGAATTGATTTTTATATAGCGATTTCTGTGGGGTGTCTCAGCTTGTCTCAGAGACTGTTCTCTTAATGTTCTATTTCTAATTTTTTGGGGTATTGGATCTGAAATCCAGTGTGTGTCCACTGCAGCTGCATATACATTCAATATCCAAGTGGGATCTAAGCCAGTTCCTGTTGTATTCATTTAAAGAAACAGCGTTTTTACAATACAAATACCACTTCATTTTTGGCTGCTCAATTCTATTGCACAATTTACATCCAGGGGTTAATTAAGCGTTGTTTTGCTGGTGTGCTGACCCCAAGAAACCGTCTTTTTCAACGCCAAAATATATAAATTTTTCCTGTAGCCTAATTCACAAGCAAAGGTTAATTACAACTGTATCTCTTGTTGTGTGGCATAGAAAACACGCAATTGTAACACGCTACAAAGCTACTATTTTGTGGGGCTCAATTCTTTGGCGCAATTTACATCCAGAGGTTAATTAAGCGTTGTTTTGCTGGTGTGCTGACAAAAATAAACCATCTTTTTCAACGCCAAAATATATAAATTTTTCCTGTAGCCTAATTCACAAGCAAAGGTTAATTACAACTGTATCTCTTGTTGTGTGGCGTAGAAAACACGCAATTGTAACACGCTACAAAGCTACTATTTTGTGCGGCTCAATTCTTTGGCGCAATTTACATCCAGGGGTTAATTAAGCGTTGTTTTGCTGGTGTGCTGAAAAAATAAACCGTCTTTTTCAACGCCAAAATATATAAATTTTTCCTGTAGCCTAATTCATGTCCGAAGGTTAATTAAGCCTGTTTGTGCTTTTACATTTAGTAAAACACACAGTGTTTTTAAACGGCACATACAAGTAAATTTTTCCTGGCCATTTGTGGAGCGCAATTTATATCCAAGGGTTACCCAAGCTTGTTACTGGGTTCATTTGGAGTCAAAAACAGGTTGTATATTTATCATATACAGATATCATCATCAAACAGTGTTTGTACATTTTAGAACAAACAGTATGTCAGACAGAGAGGTGGCAGGCTCTGCACCTGCGAGTGGCAGTGGCACAAACATTCCTGGAACAGGCCCAGGTCGCATCACAGCAAGGGGACGTCGCAGCAGGTGTCACTCGGTGAGGCCACAACTGCCGCTGTCATCTAGCGGCCGTGTGTTGTTCAGCAACCCAAGGGTTCTTGATTGGTTGACTAGGTCATCCTCTTCCTCCCAGATGACATCTGACAACCCCAGCCAAGAGTCGGTGGGAACCTCAGACACAACCCTTAGTTGGCATGGCCCGGGAGCGGGTCAGCGGCCCTCACCTGTCCTCAGCCCGCCTCTGTCCCAGCCGGTTCCCTCAGCCAGAGATCTACTATGTGGTCTGGGCTCAGCGCCACTATATAGCGAGGATGAACAATTTGAGGAGGGCAGTCAGCAGCTACTTGGCAGCGAAGAAATGGGGCCAATATCCCCTGCTTCTTGCAGTAGGCGGCAAAGTATAGATGTGGAGAGTGGCATGGGAGGTCATGTTGTGAGAGGTCAGCCTCGGCATACCAAGACCGGTGATGAGGACAGCAGTAACGATGAAACACAAATAGATGATGATGTAGCCGACCGCACTTGGGAGCCGGGTGAGGCAAGTGCTTCATCATCGTCAGGAGAAGAGGGCGTCAGCTTGCGCGTCAGGCAGCAGCGCAGCCAGCAAGTGGGTCGTGTGGCCGTGAGTCAGCAGGATAGCAGCAGTGTGAGGTCGGGAGCCAAGCGGCCACGGGTAAAAAATCCGCTTCGCAGGTCCAAGAAAGTAGCGGCACAGGGGCTCAGCGAGGCAGCGGCGGCAGTAGTCACTCAGTGCGGAGCGTTGGCGGTAAAATCCGATACTCGACGGTGTGGCAGTTCTTTGCTAAGACACCGGAGGAGCCGAATATGGGTATATGTAGAATCTGTGGGCAGAAAGTGAAGCGTGGCCAGGGAGCTAACGTTGGCACCACGGCCCTGCATCAACACATGCAGCGTCACCATCCGGTGGCCTGGGAGAAAAACGTGGCTCAGATGTGGTGGTCCATCCTGCCGCCGCAGCAACAGCAGCAGCAGCGCCAAGTGGCTCGCATGCCATTGCAGCCAGTCAAGGCTCCAACACCTCTGCAGAAGGGAGCTGTTTCTCTTTGACATCATCTGCCGGTGCAGATGCACCTGCTCCTCGCTACTCATGGCGCCAGCAGTCGTTCAGCGAGGCGATTGCAAAGAGACAACAGTATGCGTCCAACCATCCTAAGGTGCAGCAGCTGACCGTGCTCCTGTCCAAGTTGTTGGTATTGCAGTCCCTCCCTTTCCAAATGGTGGACTCAGCACCATTCAGAGAACTAATGGCTTGTGCCGAGCCGAGATGGAGAGTTCCAAGCCGTAATTTATTTTCCAAAAAGGCAGTACCAGCACTTCATAAATATGTAGAACAGAAGGTGGGCCAGTCCTTAAGCTTATCGGTTTGTTCCAAGGTGCACGGCAGCGCGGACGTCTGGAGCTGTAACTACGGTCAGGGCCAGTACATGTCCTTTACGGCCCACTGGGTGAATGTGCTTCCTGCCCAGGCACACCAACAACATGGACAGGAGACGCCGCTTTCTCCTCCACGTTGTCAAACTGCTGCACCTGCGCCAATGTCCGCCTCCTCCTCCTCCACCATCACCACCATCTCAGCCTCCACAAGTACTGCTCCATCATACCACATGTGTAAGGCACAGCGGTGTCACGCAGTTCTACACCTGGCTTGTCTCGGTGAACGAAGTCACACAGGGGAGGAACTGCCCGCGTCATGCAGCAAGAAATCGATGTGTGGCTTTCTCCGCGCCAACTGCAAATCAGAACCATGGTGACGGACAATGGGAGGAACATGGTGTCCGCGCTGCACTGAGGAGGGATGGTCCATGCGCCCTGCATGGCGCACGTGTTCAATCTGGTTGTGAAAAGGTTCCTGAAGTCTTCCACCGATCTGCAGAACATTCTGAAAATGGCCAGGAACCTGTGCATGCACTTTATCATTTCATACAAAGCCAGGAACACCCTCCTCGAGTTGCAGCGGCAGAACGGCCTCCCCCAACACACTCTGATATGCGATGTTTCCACCCGCTGGAATTCCAGCCTGCACATGTTGGACCGACTGTATGAACAGAGAAAGGCCATTAACGATTTTTTGATGATCCAGGCAGACAGAAGTACTCCCCTGTGTAACTTTGATGTCAGCCAGTGCCAGCTCATGCGTGACACCTGCCGTTTGTTGCGGCCAATTGAGGAGGCAACGTTATTTGTCAGTCGCCAGGACTACGGGATGAATAACGTCATTCCACTGCTTCATGTCCTGGAACAGATGCTGAAAAATCTGTCTGGGCAGGGGACTGGAGACGTGGCGACTACATCTCGTGGCCACATGAGTCCGGTGGGGACTGAAATGGAGGAGGAGGAGGAGGAGGAGGACATTGGAGCAGAAGCATTGTCTGGTGAACTGAGTGGATTTTTCTACCCAGGTGACAAGAGAGGAGGAGCAGGAGCAGCTGGAGGAGGTGGATGGAGATGAGGAAGACGAGGCAGATGACCCCCAAGCACCGTGGCAGTATACAGTGGAAATGGAGGCAGGGAGCCCCCTCGGAGTCACTTGTGCAGATGGCCCGCAGCATGCTTATTTGCCTGGCTAGTGACAGCCCAATAGTCAGCATCCGGCAGAGGGATGACTTCTGGCTCTCCACCCTATTGGACCCTCGCTCCGGTTCCAAAATGGGAGCCTTTTTCCCAGCTATTGAGAGGGAAGACAAACTCAAATACTATAGGGAAATCCTCCGTAATCAGTTGGCCGCTGCCTATGTGCGGCATCGTCCCTCTCTGACAGGTCTGACCGGGGGTTCCTCAGCGCTCACGTACCACTGCCGCGGCTGCTGGGGGAAGGTGGGGGGGTAGGATCAGTACCAGCTCCATCAGTAGTAACCTAAGTCTGGAGTCACTGATGAGCAGCTTCCTTCACCCGCCTAGTGAGGAGGGCAGTCGCCAGCAGCAGCAGCAGCAGGACCTGGAGCAGTCCCTGAACCAACAGGTTGTGGCCTACTTGGACAGCACTCTGCCACCTCAGTTAGAAGATCCGCTGGACTACTGGGCAGCCAAACTGGATGTGTGGCCGCAACTTGCCGAGTTTGCAGTGGAGAAGCTGTCCTGCCCGGCCAGTAGTGTGGCATCAGAGCGGGTGTTCAGTGCGGCGGGGGCCATCGTTACCCCAAGGAGAACCCGCTTGTCCACGGGAAATGTGGAACGACTGACCTTTGTCAAGATGAATCAGGCGTGGATAGGCCAGGATTTCCACACACCAATGCCTTAGGCGTCAGTCTGGGTTCAAACTACCTGCCTCAGCCACTATTCTGATGCCGCCACCCGCCTGATGCCACACATCTGCTGCCAGTTTCTCCATCTGCCTACCACCATCTTTACCAGGGACTGGTATTGCCACCCACCTCAACACTCTGTCATTGTGCCACTCTATGACCTCATGCTGCTGCTGCTGTTGCTGTTGCCGTGAAATCCACACTGTGTCATTGTGCCACTGTCTGACCTCATGCTGCTGCTGTGGCTGCTGCCATGTCCTCCACACTGTGTCATTGTGCCACTGCCTGACCTCATGCTGCTGCCGCCGTGACCTCCGCTCTCAGTCATTGTGCCACTTTGTGGCTTCCTCCTGTTTTGCCACCTCCAGAATGTCATTGTGCCACTCTCTGACCTCATGCTGCTGCTGTGACTCCTGCCGTGCCCTCCACACTGTGTCATTGTGCCACTGCCTGATCTCATGCTTCTGCTGTGTGATTGGGCACTGTGTGATTGGGCCACTCTGTGGCCTAATACTGTTTTGCCGCCTCCAGAATGTCATTGTGCCACTGCCTGATCTCATACTGCTGCCGCCGTGACCTCCACATTGTGTGATTGTGCCACTCTGTGGCCTAATACTGTTTTGCCGCCTCCAGAATGTCATTGTGCCACTGCCTGATCTCATACTGCTGCCGCCGTGACCTCCACACTGTGTGATTGTGCCACTCTGTGGCCTAATACTGTTTTGCCGTCTCCAGAATGTCATTGTGCCACTGCCTGATCTCATGCTGCTGCTGTCGTGACCTCCACACTGTATCATTGTGCCACTCTGTGGCCTAATACTGTTTTGCCGCCTCCAGAATGTCATTGTGCCACTGCCTGATCTCATGCTGCTGCTGTCGTGACCTCCACACTGTATCATTGTGCCACTCTGTGGCCTAATACTGTTTTGCCGCCTCCAGAATGTCATTGTGCCACTGCCTGATCTCATGCTGCTGCTGTCGTGACCTCCACACTGTGTCATTGTGCCACTCTGTGGCCTAATACTGTTTTGCCGCCTCCAGAATGTCATTGTGCCACTGCCTGACCTCATACTGCTGCCGCCGTGACCTCCGCTCTCAGTCATTGTGCCACTCTGTGGCTTCCTCGTGTTTTGCCACCTCCAGAATGTCATTGTGCCACTGCCTGACCTCATGCTGCTGTGGCTGCCGCCGTCACCTCCACACTCTGTCACTAATGTTGCCACCTGAGCTCTCAGCTTGTTTTTTTCCAGCTTTCGCTGGCATGACTTTATCAGGCTACATTCCCACTTGAGTTTTTTGGTCAGTTTTGCCCTCTTAAGTGCCCAGGGAATTTTATAGTGAAGCGATTCTAAGAGCGGTGGCAGTCATCTGCGTGTCATACTAAAACACAACATTATATGAAGACCAAACCAAGCTCCCTCTGCATATTTAAAGCATGGCACAACGTTCTACAGCACCCTACAGGCTCTGTGCAGCCTGGAAATAGCTGCTTTTTAACGAGATTCGTGCCGAAGTAATTCGGACCGAATTTATTTTTGTCAGAAAATTCGGTGAAGTGACCGAATCGAATTTTTGAGAAATTCGCCCATCTGTAATTATAGCCATAAAGCATGTATACTCCGATCATATTTATGAAGGGCCTGGACATTCTCATTGAGGTATATAGCCATGCAGGTTGCCGCTTAGGCATCTGGAACATTTCTTTTCTCTGTGAACTAAATTTTTATGAAATGTTGCCTAGAATCCTTTACTCTTTGTCTGAAAACTGAGATCCACAACTCTTTTTCAGCTCATGAAGGGATGAGATAAGTCAAGTGCATCTACAGTAGGTGCAATTTTACGATTACAACCCTGATCAGTGATATAGCCATGGGGGGTGCAGAGGCAGCAGTTACACCTGGATACTGTTAACACTTAAGAATACCTCAGTATTTTAAATGGCCTTTTAAGTGGAAAAGCCTTTTACACATATATTGTACTACTAAGCTCAGGAGCTTTATCTTTTCCTTCTTGCTCTAATTGTTGCTTTTCAGCCACACTGATCTTCGTCCAGTGTTCCCATATTTCCATTAAGAATCAACAGAACAAATAAAAAAGGATTAGATAAACATGGCTGCCTTCCTTCAGAAACAGCAACACTCTTGTCTACAGGTCGTATCTGGTATTAGCAGCTCAGCCACATTTAAATTACTGGAGTTGATTTGTAATATCAAAAGAAAGCAGCCATATTTTTTTAATTCTGGACTACTCCTTTAACAATCATCCTGCTGGAAAAAAATCAGCCTCTGGTGCAAAATAATAACAACACTGTTCTAGTTTCACATGTGGTGTGTTTTCTTTTTTAACTGGACATTTCTGGTCACATGCCCTTCATCAGTAGTTATGTTAAGCAAAGCAGAACTCTTTGATACATGGAAACGGCTGTAGTGACAAGGACGCAGAACCTTCACAATGTAAGAGATTGCACTAATATTGTTTACATTGCTACCATTAAGGCAGTGGGGGTCATAATTACTTTCAGTGCACTTTCAGTGGAGAAAAAGGGGGTCATAATTTTAGGCAGCATGATATGTTGCAAGATAGGAACTGGTAATGGGGGAGAGTGGGCCCTGATACTTTGGCTGCACGGGGCCTTGACGTTCCCAATGACAGTCTTGGTTGCATATATTACAGTTTACAAACTATTAAAGAAGTTGGCTGCTTCAGATTTATTTTAGTAAAGTACATAGTCCCCTGGCTAGGATAGGTTAAATACATATATAAATGAATTAAAGTTTTTCATATATTTAATGTAAAGTAAAAAGTAAATATAGCTTAACAGCTCATGTGTGCTATGTGACAAGATGCCACCACGTCATGTTATTGCAGTGTCACCTTGTGGCCATTACCCTCTAAGACATTTGTTTAAATTAACAATACTTTGATTTAAACTTGAATTTTATAACTGTCTAAATTTCACCATTTTCAGTGGTTTTGAGGAAAGGTAACTAAGTATTTAGTACATCAATCTAAAGATGTGTCCTTTCTAGATGTTAACCATAGACTAACATGTTAAAAAGTATATGTCTATCTATCTAGCCATCTAGCTACAGTATTTCACAAAAGTGAGAACACCCATCATATTTTTGTAAATGTTGTATTATATCTTTTCATGGGACAACACCGAAATTATGACACTTTGATACAATGTAAAGTAATCAGTGTACAGCTTGTATAACAGTGTAAATTTGGTGTGCCCTCAAAACAACTCAGTACACAGCCACCAATGTCTAAACCGCTTGCAACAAAAGTGATTACACCCCTAGGAGAATATGGACATACTTTGACCAAAGTGTCAATATTTTGTGGGGCCACCATTATTTTCCAGCACTGCCTTAACTCTCTCGGGCATTTAGATCACTACAGCTTCACAGGTTGCAGCCACTGGCATCCTCTTCCACTCCTCCATGGCGACATCACAGAGCTGGTGTAGTTTGGAAACCTTGCTCTCCTCCACCTTTTCCATTTGATGATGCCCCACAGATGCTCCATAGATCTGGGGACATAGTTGTCCAGTCCAGAACCTTTACCCTCTTTCTTTAGCAAGGCAGTGGTTGTCTTGGAGGTGTGTTTGAGGTCATTGTCATGTTGGAATACTGCCCTGCGGCTCAATTTTCAAAGGGAGGGAATCTTGCTCTGCTTCAGTATGTCACAGTACATGTTGGCATTCATGTTTCCCTTAGGGAGCAGCAGCTCATTCATCCCCAAACCATGACACTCCTGCCACCATGCTTGACTGTAGGCAAGACACACTTATCGTTGTATTCCTCACCTGGTGGCTGCCAAACACACTTGACACCATCTAAACCAAGTAAGTTTATTTTGGTCTCATTAGACTCCCGGACATGGTTGTAGAAATCCATGTCCTTGGTCTGCTTGTCTTCAGAAAACTGTTTGCGGGCTTTCTTGTGCATCATCTTTAGAAGAGGCTTCCTTCTGGAACAACAGCCTTGCAGACTAATTTGATGGTCTGAGCACTGACATGATGACTCCTCACCCCTGTAATCTCTGCAGCATTGCTTGCTACACTCTCTGGATATGATGCTGAAAACATGCACTCATTTTCTTTGGTTGACCATGGTGAAACCTGTTCTGAGTGGAACCTGTCTTGTTAAATCACTCTATGGTCTTGGCCACTGTGCTGCAGCTCATTTTCAGTGTGTTGGTAATCTTCTTATAGCATAGGCCATCTTTATGTAGAGAAACAATTCTTTTTTTCAGATCCTCAAACAGTTCATTGCCATGAGGTGGCATGTGCAGCTTACAGTGACCAGTATGAGAGAGTGTGAGGGCGATAACATCAAATTCAACACACCTGCTCTCCATTCAAGCTGAGACCTTTTAACACTAACTAATCAGATGACACTGTGGAGGGAAAATGACAAATTAGGCACAATAGAGGTGTAGTTTAGACATCGATGGCTGTGTGTTGAGTTAGTCATGCTGCACACTGACTACTTTATATGTTAACAAAATGTCATACTATATTTTTAGTGTTGTCCCATGAAAATATATAATATTTACAAAAATGTGAAGGGTGTCCTCACTTTTGTGAGATACTGTATCAAAAGAAAAAGAAAGGCAGCACTTAAAAATATGTAATGGGTGCCATCGATAAGAATCTAGGTCAATATGATCCAAAATACATAAAAATGGGAAAAATTGCAGCACTCACAAATAGTTAAAAAATGAAAAATTAGTTTATTCCAGCATATCCATTTTTTTTATTATTTGGGAATTTTCATCTATCTATCTATCTATCTATCTATCTATCTATCTATCTATCTATCTGTCTGTCTGTCTGTCTGTCTGTCTGTCTTATGCATGTTATTAAGGGTGCATACAGTATATGTTTATTATGTCAAAGTATTTTACATATATCATTTGGAATAACCAACACAGCATTACCCTTTTTCCCAGCAGAAACATTCGAGGAGCACATTGCTTATGCACACTGAAAGCAGCACAATTTAATGAACTTGTAGTTAAGAGAATAAAACCTATCAATTTTCGAGAAGCCAGTGATACCAGTGTGTCATTTTACCAATATTACCAATATTGATGAGGCTTCGCACCCTAGTGAATTCTTCAGCTACATGAACATTGATTGCACAGAACGTCTGCTTGACCTGTGTGCAGATGTGGCATCAAATTCAGTATGCTTGCTTTCTTGTTATTCATACTATCATTTGTCAATATTAGAGATACACAGTACCCACTACCACAGTGCCCTTTTCTATGGTAACATAAAGGTAAGAAATAGTCTAAAAATCTCATGCCAGGAGTGACTAATTTGAGTATGTTTTTATAAGGAAAGTGAAGTATTGAGGAGTGTGGTCTGCACAACATATCTTTCAGGTGTTGTTAAATCACCACCGAAGAAAAGAAAAAAACAACATATACAAATTTAGATAAAAATAATGAAAATATTTTTCTAATCATAACTAAATACATAGATAAGTCAGCATAAAAAAGACTCATAAGAGTATGTAGATAATGTATATATGAAAATCTAATGATAAAAAATAACAATGGATTATAAGATGTTGTTAAATGCAGTTGAAGCAGAACCAAGTTTATCCTTTTGCATAGTTGAAACCTCCTTCTCATCTGTGTTTTCTTCTTGATGTTAAAAATAAGGTGGCATCTGGTTCCCCAAATGCTAAATGGGGAAATATTTCTAAAACCTACAAATTAGAGAAAAAAATGTGTTGTGTTGGACAGACAAGTCATTAGACAGCACATACTCCTTCATATTGTATTTCACAGCACATATTCATAACTGGGGTTATGGGGGGCCAACATTGAGCCTGATTTTTGGGGCCCATCCTACAATAACTGTAGATGACTGCACATGACTTTTGTACTCTGCCTCTTGCTTTCTCTTTTTCTAAGTTTCTCCATGAAAAGCAGCCCTACTATTGACATTCCTTGGACTCCATCAAGGCCAAAGGCCCAATGGGAATTTCAGAAAAAAAAACAACTCATATCTCCTTTGGGAAACCCCAATAGATAAAATAAAAAAATAAAAAAAATAAAAAATTTACTTTTACTTATAGCATAAAATGGAATAAAAAAACTCAGCACAAATTACTGTTTCTGACATGCATTAGTTGTTTTTTTTTTTAACTCTACCGTCTTTTTCTTTATGTAGTGCTGTAGTAGTGTTTTGAGCGATTTTATCGATCAAAGTTGAAATCTGCAAGGTTTTTACTATGGTGATCGAACTTTTCCAGATCATGCGATATTTACGGTTAAAATTGAGCATAATCTATTAAGATCGCGCCTTTTTCGCGCGCTTCTGTTAATTTTGGCGGACAGCAAATCAGATTATAGAATAGACGCAGGGGGTGAGAGTGAGATGTGTGTGCGACGTCATGGACTGGGTTGTGTTATGGTCTGGATTGCTGGAAAAATCACATGACCTCGTTTACATAGAAAACAGCGTTTCATGTTTCATGACCTCAGTGTCTCTCAGCGGTCTATAGGGAAAGGGACGTGCGCTCTGCATGTGGCCACACAAGCACTCAGCGAAATTAGTCTATTTCTTCACAGAGAAACCTCATACTATTGCTGTGATCCTTCCAATTTTGTTATATTAGGAGATGTTGAAGATTTTATTGTAGTTAGCTAGAGCAATTTTAAAGCTGCAATCTTTCGGTTGTAAAGTCACGGCGGAGGGGGAGCGGGGGGGGGGGCCCCCGCGGGCGAACACAGACAAGCTCTATAAAGAACATTGGATAAGTTCACCAAGACTTAGTGTAGATATTGTAGTGGAATTTACTTTATTATTAACAGTATGCTATTGAAGTAATTTCCTGGGATTTGGGCAGTCGAACTTATATTGGATAAACATCATTTCTAGTAAATGACAGTCTCTTTGTTAGCTGCAATACTCCATTTTATTATCAGGTATTACATTTCTCAGATAGGTCGTTCAATTTTACCTCATTACACCTTGTGACTGTTTATAATGTTCAACAATTGCACTTATATTACAATCCAGCATCTTGTAGGCAGCATCAGCACAGGTTGTGTGGGCCAAAAAAATACCGTGTATCGTACGAAAAAACATAACAGTTACGTGTTTTGACTTTTGCGCACCCATGTACAGTTCATTGACGCGCATCTACGTAAATCTTAAAACAGCAATCTATATTCACCAAGGTGATATTGAAAGGTGCATAAAAATACCGTTTATTATATTCAAAAACATACAAGTTACGTGTTTTTTGACTATCTTTTGCGACACCCAGTAATGTTCATTGACGCAGCATCTACGTAAATACTTTAAAAACAGCAATTCTATATTTCTCAAAGTTGTTGTATTGAAAGGTTTGCAATCAAAAATTACAGTTTATTATATCACACAATAAACATAACAGTTACGTGTTTTTTGATTTTGCGCACCCAGATACTGTTCATTTTGACGCAGCATCTACGTAAAATCTTAAAACAGCATTTCTATATTAACACAAAGGTTGAATTGAAAGGTCAAAAAAATAACGTTTATTATATCAAAACATAACAGTTACGTGTTTTTTTGACTTTTGACGCACCCAATGAACAGTACTGTTCATTGACGCAGCATCTACGAAATCTTAAAACAGCAATTCTATATTCACCACAGGTGAATTGAAGGTGCAATAAAATACCGTTGTATTATACGAAAACATAACAGGATACGTGTTTTTTTGACTTTTGCTGCACCCTCAGTTAATGTTCATTGGAGCACGCAAGCTACGTAAATCTTTAAAAACAGCAATTCTATATTCACCACAACGGTGAATTGAAGGTGCAAAAAATAACGTTTATTTTTATCAAAACATAACAGTTACGTGTTTTTTTTGACTTTTGCAGCACCCAGTACAGTTCAATTGACGCAGCATCTACGTAATCTTAATAAACAGCAATTCTATATTCACCACAGGTGAATTGAAAGGTGCAACAAAAGAATGTATTATACGAAAACATAAACAGATACGTGTTTTTTGATTTTGCGCCACCCAGTAATGTTACATTGACGCAGCATCTAGTAAATCTTAAAACAGCAATTCTAATATTCACCTAAGGTGATTGAAAGGTGCAAAAAATACACGTTTTTATATCAAAAACATAACAGTTAGTCGTTTTTTGACTTTTGCGCACCCAGTACTGTTCTTGGAAGCTGAATCTACGTTAAATCTTTAAAACAGCAATTCTCATATTCCCCACAGGTGAATTGAAGGTGCAAAAAAAACTACCGTGTATTATACGAAAAACATATACGGATACGTGTTTTTTGACTTTTGCGCACCCAGTACTGTTCATTGACGCGTTGCATATACGTAATCTTAAAACAGCAATTCTATATTCACAACAGGTGAATGGTGAAAGGTGCAAAAAAAACCAGTTTATTATATCAAAAAATAACCAAGTTAACGTGTTTTTTGACCTTTTGCGCACCCAGTATGTTCATTGACGCTGCATCTACGTAAATCTTAAAACAGCAATTCTATATTCACACACAGTGTGAATTGAAAGGTGCAAAAAATACCGTTTATTATACCAAACATAACAGATACGTGTTTTTTGGACTTTTGCCCGTCCAGATTTGTTGATTAGACACCTTGCAGTTTTTAATTTGAACAGCAATTTTGTTTTGGATTAGAGTGGATTTGAGAATAGCTTGTGATTTGCCGTCTTTTAATAAAGAGCTTTCAAAACTATTCCATTACCTTCTCAATTTTTATATTTCTGGACATGGAGCGAAATGCAGGTGGTAAGCGAGCAAAGAGGCGGGGTAGCACATGGAGGCGTAGAGGTCGAGAAGTAGGTGCTCCATTCCAGTGATGGGGACAACACGCATGCCTAGCGGATCGTCAGTTGCAGGGGACCGTCAGGCTGTCATCGCTGCGCGTCAGGGCCCTGTGGAATCTAAGTATCGCAAATCATCGTCGCCAATCTGTCCTTCAGTGGTTAATGCACCTGCATCTAGCGTTTACCTCCTCGTCTCCCAGTCACGGCCACAAATGTAGTTCATCTGCATCATCAGCATCAGTCCATACATGAAGCGCCCAATGTCAACTCGTGTAACAACAATGTGGAGATCCATTGTCTGAAGACCTCTTTGATGACAAAAATGCGGTTTGGGGTTCAGAGGAATGTTTAAAAGATCAAGAGGATGATTTAGTTGCTCTGACGCCCAGTTAATGATGCCACCAGAGGAGGATGATGGAAGCCGGTCAATCGGCAAAAAATTTTTTTTTTTTTTCCCCCGGGCCGGTCGCAAACACATTTGCATAGCCACTTTGCTTGTAGCCCGCAGCTTCATGATGAAGAAGAAAGTCAGTGACGACAAGTAACCTGTGATGATGTGATGATGATGATGACGACATTTGCGGATATTCATGGTCTTTTCGCCAGAATTTGTTGCCGAGCGCTTCATCAGTGGCACAAGAGGAGGAAGAGATGGCAAGGTAGTGTCAAATAGGGTCCCGCCACATCAAAAGGGAAGATGGAGTCGGTCGCTGAAGTACCGGTGATATGATTGCCGCCAGCAACCGGTCAGCGCTAACCCGCTCCTCGCTTTCGCCTAGTCAAAAAAGGGTCCAGGACCCTCTCAAGACTGGGCCTTCTTTGAGAAGGCCAAGCCTCTGATTCAACCAGGCGATGTAATATGCCGCTCTTTGCCGTAAACGCATAAGTTAGAGGCAAGAAACCTTAAGTGTGTTAACCACCACAAACATGTATAGTCACATTATGCAAGCGAATGTCATTGAGTTGAAATGGATTGGGTAACACTTGGCCAAAAAAGGCCAGACGACGCCCGGGCCTCCAACCACTGTCAACACCCTCGTCTCGCTCCTCCTCTCCGCCTCCACCAAGCGTTCCTCGCTGCAAGTCTCTCAGAGTCATGATCAGGGATCAGCCTCCGCTTTAGCATCCACCGTTCGCCCGAGTACCACCTGCACCACCAGAGCCAACCCATCCTACCCCTTCTCCTTCCAGCCAGTTTGAAAGACCTGCACGCCCGAAGACAGCGGCCAGTAGAGCAGCAAGCCTTCTGTCTTCCAGGTTTGGGAAACAGAGAAGAAAACAACTTTACCAAACAGGCTCATCCAAGCAACAAAAAGCCTGATGTCGGCATTGCCAGGCTTTTGGCCTTGGAAATGTTGCCTTTCCGTTTTTCTGGTGGGACACAGATGGGTTCCGCCACGTAATGGCCCTCGCCTCCTGACCCCAATACCAGATTGCGAAGCAGGCATTCTTTGACCAGAAAAGCGTCCCTGCCCTGGCCAGCCACTTGTCATCTAAGAAATTTCAACCGCGTAGTCTGCATTATGTGTCCGAAAAAGTCCATCTCAACCACGACACATGGACTAGTAAGCACGGCAAGGCCTATATCTCTGTGACAGCTCACTGGGTGAGCTGGGTGGATGTCTCTGGGGGTGACGGTGGCTCTCAGGCTCGGCGCACGCTCTTCAAAACCGCAGGGATGGTGCAGGGCTCTTTCCCCAAGGTCCTCTGGTGGCATCACGTGCCCAGAGACACCAGGCCGTGTTGAAATTAATCTGCCTTGGAGACCGTCCACACACAGGTCAGGAGCTGTGGACGGCTCTAAGCAACGAGACCGAGCGCTGGCTGGGTGACAAGAACTTGTGCCAGGCAAGGTGGTGTGCGATAACGGGCGAAATCTGCTGGCCGCCCTTAAGATCGGTAGGCTGGAGCACATCCCTTGCCTGGCACATGTCATGAACCTTGTCGTCCAGAAATTTCTAAAGAGCTACCCGGGTCTGGACTGCCTGCTGAAGAAGGCTCGAGGTCTGAGTTCGCACTTCCGCCGTTCGCACCTGCTTCGTCCCGCTGGCTGCGTTGCATCGTCAGCTCGGCCTCCCCGTCAACCGTCTCATTGTTGACGTGGCAACACGCTGGAATTCCACCCTCCACATGCTCCAGCGATTGTGGCAGCAGCGCAATGCCATTACGCAGTACGAAGTGACACATGGCCTGACAAGCAGCGGTACGGGCCTCGGGGTGTTGAACCACCGAGAGTGGAGGCAGGTGAAAGAGCCCTGCACCATCCCTGCAGTTTTGAAGAAGCCACCAAAATGGTCAGTGCGGACAATGCCCTTGTCAGCATGAGCATTGTGGTGATCTTAGTTCTGGAACGATCGTTGGACACTCTGAAACAACAGGTCCCGCCAGCGACGGAGGAGGAGACGGACACAGATGCGGACACGGAGCCTTTCTCTCCGTCAAATCCACAAGGCCCGACAGTTTCACAATTTCATCGGTCTTCATTAGGCAGTGGTTCGGGGTCCAGAGCTAGTGCAAGGTGGCGCATCAGCTCTCAGGGTGCATCATCTCAGGCAAGTCAGGGCTGTGTTGAAGCTGTGCCGGAGGCAGCGGAGGAGGAGGAGGAGGAGGTATTCCTAGACACCGATGTTACCGACGTCCCTGCCTTGGAAAGAGGTTGGCGCGAATTTGAGGCGGAGGAGGAAGATGAGGAAGATCAGTTTGCTAGTGCCCCTCGACCCAGAGGCTTGGGAAATCAAGGCTCCATCTCTCACATGAGTGCTTGGATGCTCCATTTCCTCCAACATGATCCTCGCATTAAGGCCATCAAAATGAACAACAGTTACTGGGTGGCCACCCTCCTGGATCCCGGTACAAAACAAAAATCAGCACTTTCCTTCCACCCACCCAAATAGAGAGTAAAATGCAGGAAATGGAGACCTTGCTGATTGATCAACTGGAGACATCTGTTGCGTCTGCTTCACGTTCCCCAAATGTCACGGTGGAACAACATCAGCGACGTGACAGCAGTAGAGTGCCAAGTAGGCGTAGCGGCAGCAGCAGGCAAGGTGGCAGAAGCCTAATGGGTGACCTCTGGCAATCTTTGTTTACCCCCTCACCAACGCATGCAATGCAGGGCACACATCCAACACACAGAGATCAGCTTAAGATCATGGTGCACGACTATCTGCGTCTCAACACCGATGTTTTTGCATGTGTTCCGGACCCAATAGACTTCTGGGTATCCAAAATGGACGAATGGCCCGAGCTGGCTCGTCACGCCATAGAGGTGTTGTCCTGCCCAGCAGCCAGAGTCATATCTGAGCGGACCTTCAGCACAGCTGGAGGAGTCATTACAGGACAAAACGCATCTGGTTTTCCCCATCCCCCCCACCACGCTCTCCTCCCTCGTGGATCGGTTTGACTTTATCCCTAGTTGATCTACTGGCCCCGCCCCTCCCCCCCTGGATTCTTCTGATTGATGTTGTGGCCCAATTGCCGAGGTCAACGAGACCGCGCTGTTGACGGTTACTTCACATTCCTTTTCAAAAGAAATGGTCCTTCTTGAAACTTTTTTATAATAATGTCATTATCTTACTGCAATTTTTATTCTCTTTTCCCAAACAGTTCATTTTGTTTGGGGGGGGGTGGGTTTTGCTGTGAGGGAGGACTGTTAAAAAGGGACAGCAAGGATTCATGGGGGGGCCAAACCAACCGTTTCCATATACTCACTTTATCTTTAAGAAGTTTCGATTGTCAATAAGTTTTGAAGGTCTTGTTGCTGAGAGACTTTACAAGCTATATTTCTGGTCCTTGGGAAAAGAAAAAGTGGCTTCTAAGTGGCATTTCTCCTCACAATTTTTAAACAGTGGCTGAAGGAAGTATTTTTATAATTTTTGGGTCATGCTGCCTTTGAAATGCAGCAATATCTACAGGTCCTTATTTATAAAAAATGTTGTTTCTAACCAGGGACATTTGTTCTTCACCATTGACAACAAAGTGGCTCAAGGGATCCTCCTCGCACGGCGCGCGTCTCGCGCCGCGCGCGCGCGCGCGCGCTCGGCTTTTGCTTTGAAAAATGCAGCAATACTACAGGTTCCTATTCGAAAAAAAAAGTTGTTTTATTTAGCATTTGTATTTCACAATTGTCCAAAAGTGGCTTTCATGGGTCATGCTTTGAATTTTTTGGGGGCCATTTTGCTGTGACATGCAGCTAATTACTAGACGCGCGCACACCGCTCGCGCACTAAAAAATGTTGTTTCTAACAGAACATTTGTTCCTTCACCCAATTGTCAAAGGTGGCCTAGGGTCATGCTCGCGCGCCCGAATTTTTGGGGGCATTTTTTGCTGTGAATGCAGCAATTACTTACAAGGTCCTATTTTAAAAAATGTTGTTTCGAAACAGACATTTTGTTCTTCACTATTGTACCAAAGTGGCTCAAGGTTATGCTTTGAATTTTTTGGGGCATTTTGCTGTGACATGGCAGCTATATAAGGTCTATTCTAAAAAATTAAAAAATGTTGTTTCTAACAGACACTCGCGCGCGGTATTTCACAATTATCCAAGGGGAGTGCACCCAAAGGGTGAATGGTTGCCTGTCAGATAAACAAGGAATAGGTCGGACCCCACTGTTAATGGACACATATTGCAAAAAATGACTTCGTTTTTTGCAAGATCTTTAACATAGCTATCCAATCATGAATTGAGGGACAAACCCATTTAATACAATCGTCCCCTCCCCCATCCCCAAAAAAAAAGAGAGAGACCCTCTACTCGACAATGGTGGGATTCCCCCAATCTATTTTAAAAATGTGTTTTCAAGAATTAAAGATACTAAAAAACTTGCATGTACACAATCAGCTGTTAAAAAAATTTCCATCTGAATTGTACAAGGGAGTACCGGGAAAAACTTGGACCAGATGTAGGTTATTCAGAGGACAATGGCTCGCGCTCGCGCGCTCGCAGGACAAGAACAAAAAGTCCAGAGGACCATTTCCTCCAGCACGTTGAGTAAAACAATGAGCCTTCCTCTCTCTCCGCTCATTGACAAGATAAAGGGCACCTGGGTGTAACAGGGAGCGGTTAAACACCGTATTTCACACAAAGTGAAGCTCCAAATTCGCGCCGCCCACACCACTCACGCGCCACCTTACGGAGCGGACAAGCGCTACCCAGGTATTGACTGTTGTATGAGGGAAAGGTTGGTGTTCTTCACACTTCCGCTTCGCACTCTGCTTCAGCGCGGGGGACCCCCACTCGCTTTTTCGTTTGCTTGCGTATCAGGGCATTTTAAACCTGTGGTTGTTAATAGATGACGGACGGCAGCCTGGGCTCTCACCGGGCACACTGTAACGCGGGCCTGGTCATGCTGTGGCAAGGGGGGGACAAGGTATAGTCAATGTCCAGTTTGTGTGAACACTTAAAATGGCTGGTTGAAGACTCCTTTTTCCGGTGCACTTTTTAAATGTGCCCCCTCCCCCCCCGCGCGCCGCTCCACCCCCATCTGCGGGTTTGGGGGGCGTCATGCTGTGGGCCCAGGACAGGTGTAGAAATGTTCCGGTGAAATATTCCTCCCCCCCCCTCCGCCCCCGCTGCGCGCGCTCTCTCCGCAATCCTTCTCCCTCTTCCGGCACTTTTTTAAATGTGGGTGTCAATCAGGTTTTGGGGCTCATGCTGTGGCCCAGGACTGGCGATATTCAATGGTCCAGTTCAAGTAAGTGGTTTCAAAATCATACTGCCTTCTGGCCCCTTTTCAATTTGTGGGTTGATTGCAGGTTTTTTAGGGGGTCAGGCTAGTGGTACAGACAGGGGATCGTGAATGGGTCCTGTGGACTTTTTTTTTCTGTGACCTTTTATAACCTAAGAGTGCTCGCGCACACTAAGATGTAGCACCGCTCTCGCCACTTCGCCTCCGACTGTTGTGGATGTTAATTTCAGCTTCTCCAGCCTTGTTTGGGTGTAATAATGAAGGTGTTGTTGCTCTCCCATAGACTTTAATGGTCATCGCTCATAATCGATGCTCACTATCGAAAAACCTTATCGATAGCGGCCGACTATCGACTATCGATCGATCTCGATAGCCAACGCAATCGCTCAACACTAGTGGTGAATATAGAATTGCTGTTTTAAGATTTACGTAGATGCTGCGTCAATGAACAATGCTGGGTGTGCAAAAGTCAAAAAACACGTAACTGTTATGTTTTGATATAATCAACTGTATTATTTGGACCTTTCAATTCACCTGTGGTGAATATAGAATTGCTGTTTTAAGATTTACGTGGATGCTGCGTCAATGAACAATGCTGGGTGTGCAAAAGTCAAAAAACACGTAACTGTTATGTTTTCGTATGATACACTGTATTTTTTTGCACCTTTCAATTCACCTGTGGTGAATATAGAATTGCTGTTTTAAGATTTACGTGGATGCTGCGTCACTGAACAATGCTGGGTGTGCAAAAGTCAAAAAACACGTAACTGTTATGCTTTGGTATAATAAACGGTATTTTTTGCACCTTTCAATTCACCTGTGGTGAATATAGAATTGCTGTTTTAAGATTTACGTGGATACTGCGTCAATGAACAATGCTGGGTGTGCAAAAGTCAAAAAACACGTAACTGTTATGTTTTCGTATGATACACGGTATTTTTTGCACCTTTCAATTCACCTGTGGTGAATATAGAATTGCTCTTTTAAGATTTACGTGGATGCTGCGTCAATGAACAAAGCTGGGTGCGCAAAAGTAAAAAAACACGTAATTGTTATGTTTTCGTATGATACACGGTATTTTTGGCAACAAACAACCTGTGCTGACTACAAGATTGCTGGATTGTTATTTAACTGCAAGGTGGATATATCAACAGTCACAGGTGTAATGGGTAAAATTGAACACCTATCTGAAATGTATACTGATAATAAAAAGTGGAGTTTTGCACCTAACAAAGAGACCTGCAGTTACTAGAAATGATGTGTATCCAATATAAGTTCGGGCCCTGCGCAATATCCAGGAATATATTTCAATAGCAAACTGTTAATAATAAAGATATTCCACTACAATGTCTACACTAAGTCTGGTGAACTTTATCCAGTGTTCTTTATAGATAGAGCTGTCTGTGTTCGTCCGTGGGCCCCCCCCTGATCCCCCGCCGTGAATTTACAGCGGTAGATGCTGCTATAAAATTCTTAGCTAACTACATAAAATCTTCAAATCTCTATTATAACTAATTGGAAGGATCACAGCTAATAATAGAGGTTTCTCTGTGCAGAAATAGACTAATTTCGCTGAGCTGTTTGGCCACAGGCAGAGCGCAGGTCCTATCCCTGTGAGACGCTGAGAGACACTGAGGCTGAAACAGGAAACGCTGTTCTATGTAAAACGAGGTCATGTGATTTTTCCAGCCAATCGCAACCATACACATCCCAGTCATACACATCTCACCCTGCTCTATTCTGTAATCTGATTTGCTGGCCGCCAAAATTACAGGAAGCGCCGAAAAAGGCGCGATCTTAATAGATGATGCACAGATTTTAACCTTAATTATCGCATGATCTGGAAATTTCGATCACCATAAAAACCTTGCCGATTTCAACTTTGTCGATAAAAATCGCTCAACACTACTGCAGAGATATTAATCATAGTTTTTTGTATAGTGGTATAAACGGGTGCTTACAGAGGTGTTTGGTTGCTATGCAGGGTCTCAGGGTGACCAAAAGAGTTTTACCAGGTGAGAATTTAGTATTGTGTTACAGTATAGGGTGCTACTCTTGGTGGGTTGAAATAAAGATTCTCTTCTAAGAGTAACTGGATTATTATGATTCAAGGAAATAGCTCTTATTCGTTTATTGTGAATCTGTGCCTGAGTGAGAAGATTATATCTCTTTTTTTTTTTTCTTCTTTCTCTGTCTGCACAAACTGGTAGGGGTATATGTGCTGTAAAACACCGTTAGGCAGAATGTATAGTTGAGACTTTCTTTGATGCTATATCACAAAGGATGCAATTCTGTTTTTATCACAGCAAGGATGTTTTAAGATGTGGTAAACTCAGATTTTCAAATTATTGGGAGATAGCGTGAAGGTATAGAGTTCACTGAGGTGATGATGAGTAGCTCCTTACCAGAAGCATTTGCACTTGCAGTACAGAAGGGAGTAGCTCTAGCTAGGTTCTTGTAGGATGGTAACTGCTACAGCTAGAGAGAAGCACTTTCAAATGCCTTTATGTCTCTTTTTCTTTATGTAGATAATAGGGAGCTGCTTCTTAATAGGGTGTAAGCACTCCTCATCAGTAGAATATTGCCCAGTAGTTCAATAGGCCCCTTACAGCAGCAAGATGACGTCTGTTATTTTATTAGATAAATGCCAGCAGACCTGGGGCTTAGGACACTTGCTAATGCTGCCAAAGAGCTGAGCGCCGGCTCGATCACAGTACAAGTGGCAGCCTGCGCAGTGCGGCCTCTCTCAGCGGCAAGCCACGGGATCAGTGTAGTTGCACAGGGTTCCTCTGATCCGGTGGCCAAATTTTAAACAAAATGGCGCCTAGCGCCAGTACCTGTAGGGCGCCGTGTGACCAGGGAACGGCTTCAGACGTCTCAGCAGCTGCTGGGTAGTCAGCGGGGTTGTGAAGAAGAGCGCGGCAGGCATATACTGCTTCGCCCTTAATCTGTGGCAGCTCAGTCACAGCCGGCAGCAGATGACAGGCTCCGTCCGTGGTGAGAGAGGGCGCGCTGAAATGGCCGCGGTCCCACCAGAGAGATGCAGGCCGTCTACCACATACCTCGGAACTCCGGTTCAGAGAGGGGCAGAGGAGCGTGTGTAGGCTCTAGCTGATCCTTACAGGTGTCCACAGGTGATGAAGCGGTCCAAGGGCTTATTCAAGCACTGCAGGGGTTTGGGTGAGCCGGTTTTTAGTAGTCCTGAGCTGGAGCTCTCTCTAATGCGTCCTTCTACATGCTCGGTCAGGCCACGCCCCTCGTTGGCAGCACATTTCCTTACATCCAAGGGTTAACAAAGTATTTTTCTGCAGTTGTACTTAGTAAAAGAAACGTTTTTTTTCACCGCCAAAGAAGAAGTTTTGCCTTTAGCATAATTCATATCCGAAGGTTAATTACAAGTTTTTCTGTTGTTGTGTTCCGCAATATACACGCCGTTTTAACACGCTACAATGCTGGTAAGTGTTAGCAGCACATGTCTTTTGGGCCATTTTCATCGTAGGGTTAACTAAGTATTTTTCTGCAGTTGTACTTAGTAGAAGAAACGTTCTTTTTCACCGCCAAAGAAGAAATTTTGCCTATAGCATCATTCATAACCGAAGGTTAATTACAAGTTTTTCTGTTGTTGTGTTCCGCAAAATACACGCCGTTTTAACACGCTACAAAGCTGGTAATTGTTGGCAGCACATTTCTTTTGCGCAATTTACATCCAAGGGTTAACTAAGTATTTTTCTGCAGTTGTACTTAGTAAAAGAAACGTTCTTTTTCACCTCCAAAGAAGAAATTTTGCCTGTAGCATAATTCATATCCGAAGGTTAATTAAGCCTGTTTGTGCTTTTATATTCAGTAGTGTTTTTAAACGGCACATACAAGTAAATTTTTCCTGCCCATTTGTGGAGCGCAATTTATATCTAAGGGTTACCCAAGCTTGCTAGTGGGTTCATTTGGAGTCAAATACAGGGTTTGCATTTATCATATACCGATATCTTCATCAAACAGAGTCTGTACATTTTAGAACAAACAGTATGTCAGACAGAGAGGTGGCGGGCTCTTCACCTGTGAGTGGCAGTTGCACAAACATTCCTGGAGCAGGCTCAGGTCGCAGCACAGCAAGGGGACGTCGCAGCAGGGGTCACTCGGTGAGGGCAGAACTGCCGGTGTCATCTGTGTTGTTCAGCAACCCAAGGGTTCTTGATTGGTTTACTAGGTCATCCACTTCCTCCCAGATGACATCTGACAACCCCAGCCAAAAGTCGGTGGGAACGTCAGACACAACCCGTAGTTGGTATGGCCCAGGAGCGGATCAGCGGCTCTCTTCTGTCCTCAACCTGCCTCTGTCCCATCCGGTTCCCACAGCCAGAGATCTACTATGTGGTCTGGGCTCAGCGCCACTATATAGCGAGGATAAACAATTTGAGGAGGGCAGTCACAGATACTTGGCAGCGAAGAAATGGGGCCAATATCCCCTACTTCTTGCAGTAGGCGGCAAAGTATATATGTGGAGAGTGGCATGGGAGGTCATGTTGTGAGGGGTCAGACCGGTGATGAGGACAGCAGTGACGATGAAACACATATCGATGATGATGAAGCCTACCGCACTTGGGAGTCGGGTGAAGCAAAGGCTTCTTCATCGTCAGGAGAAGAGGGCATCAGCTTGCGCTTCAGGCAGCGGCGCAGCCAGCAAGTGGGTTATGTGGCCGTGAGTCAGCAGGGTAGCAGCAGTGTAAGGTTGGGAGCCAAGCAGCCACGGGGTAGAAAACCCTCTTCGTAGGTCCAAGAAAGTAGCGGCACAGGGGCTCAGCGAGGCAGCGGCGGTAGTAGTCACTCAGTGCGGAGCGTTGGCGGTAAAATCAGATACTCAGCGGTGTGGCAGTTCTTTGCTAAGACACCGGAGGAGCCGATTATGGGTATATGTAGAATCTGTGGGCAGAAAGTGAAGTGTGGCCAGGGAGCTAACATTGGCACCATGGCCCTGCGTCAACACATGCAGCGTCCCCCAAGGTGGCTGGGGAAACGTGGTCAGGGGGTGGTGGTCCCGCAGCCGCCGCAGCGCGCCCCGTGGCACGCATGCCATTGC